>PVJI01011858.1:0-54460 GCA_004026765.1 Micronycteris hirsuta | reverse complement strand
GCATGAAGCTCAGGGCCACCCAGGGATGAGCCCAGGAGTCCACAAACCACTTTATTGCATTGCTTTTCCTAGCTCCTCCCTCTCTGTGATATCCCCAGAATCTTCTGATTCCCTGGGGCTCCCCTTTTTGGTCCTCTAGCCAAAAAGCTGGTTTTTTAGTTATCTGGTTCTGCCTCACACGCTGTATGATCGTGTGTGTGACCAGGATCAAGTGGTGGAGAGCAGGGAGAGAAAAAACAGCAGCAGGAGTTTGCACTACTTTGGGGGACCACGCTCCTCTGGCAGGAGAGGGAGTTTGGGTGCCTCAGAGGCACCCATAGCCTCTGCTGCCACCGCTGTCACTGCTGCCACTGTGGCCATGGGACTGTCCGGTTCTGGGGCATGGCAGAACAGTGAACAGAGAAACATGGTGAATTTCCCCCTTCTTGCTGAGTTTTAGGAATACCCTTTCCCATTCCTGAGTCAAAACTAGAGGGCTTCTCCTGCAGTGCTCTCTGTTCACTTCTAGGTGCCCACTCCTGAGTTTCTGGCTATCTTGGGTTCAGGCCAGAGATACTAGAAGGAATAAAAGGGAAACTCAATATTGATTTGGTGATACTTCCAATTCCGGTCTTCTTCCCAAATTTTTCTGCCGTTGTTTACGTTATAGTGTTCTCAAATAGGTGCTGCGTGCATTCTATCTAGGTTTTATAGCTGTGTGGCCCAGGTGGGTGATGCAGACTGTCAGAGCTTTTTAAGAAGTATATTATCACCCTGGCTGGTGTGGTTCAGTGGATTGAGTGCCGACCTGTGATCCTAAAGGTCACTGTTTCGATTCTCAGTCAGGGCACGTGACTGGGTCCAGGACCCCAGTTGGGGGTATGAGCGGCAACTGTTCGATATATCTCTCACACATTGATGTTTTTCTCCCTGCCTTTCTCCCTGCCTTCCTCTCTCTAAAAATAAATTAATAAAATCTTTAAAAAATATTTAAAAAAAAGAAGTGAATTATCTCATGCTGGGAACCCTCCTATCCTTCATTTGTGCATTTTTTGACATACATTTAGTGATATTAAATTGTGTTCTATAGGTATTGAGCTATGATCTTTTTGATTCATTGTCTTTCATCTATTCATTGTTTTAATGTGTACAGTTCCAATAACTAACCCCTTGTTGTAATATATCTTCAACCAAGTCATTGATTAAAACATTGATTAGGTTAAGGCTAAGAAAATAACTTTGGAAGAATGTTATGAAAGATCTATAGGATTATTCATTCATCCATCCACTTTATTAAGTGCCTACTATATGCCAGGCACTTTCTAATGCTCTGGAAATATGGTGGCAAATATTGATAAAGTAAAATCTGTTGACAGAGATCCAGAAAACAATGCACTTTAGATATTGTTCTTCAGTCATCAATGAATGCACCTAACTTTGCTAAACCAAAATAAATTGAGCCTGGGTCAGGCTCTGTGATGCATAGAGAAGATATAGCAGTGAACAAGTCAGTGGCAACCCTTGTTATCATACAGTTGTCAGTCTTATTGGTGCTATCATCTGCCTTTGCTTCTCCATTTTGCCTACCAGGCTACAATGAAAGGCTTTGTCACATGGCTTTCTGAGATCCCTAACTTACATCAGTGATCTATCCCTGATCCACCAAGGTGGACATCCTATCAGAAAAAAAGAGGCTAATTTGTGAAACTTGCTGTGAGTTATCTCCAGTTTCTTTTCTAAGTGCTAATTAACTCTATGTTAAAGCCAATGTACATTTTTTTAAAGCTTGATATTAGTTAATTGCTTGAATCTAGAATCCAGTTTTTCCCTTTCAAAAACCAAAATATTGCCTGGCTGGTGTAGCTCAGTGGATCGAGCGCTGGCCTTTGAACCAAAGTGTTGCCAGTTCGATTCCCAGTCAGGGCACATGCCTGGGTTGCAGGCCACGTCCTCAGTTGGGGGTACATAAGAGGCAAACACACATTGATGTTTTTCTCCCTCTCTTTCTTCTACCCTTCCCCTCTCTCTAAAAATAAATAAATAAAATCTTAAAGAAAACCAAAATATTTGTTTATCTTTAATCCTAACTACTTTCTATCAACTTAAACTTCTTCCAACCCATTTTCCTCTTGGTGGATCCTTCCCTGCCGTCTATTGTCCATGTCTTCTGTTATTAGGCTTTAGCTTCTCCTTTTCCTTTGGTTATATTCTTACCTCGCTTAGACGCTTCTTTAGAGGGAGGAAGTGGGTAACCACAGTCAGAGAAATTGATTTTTAGAAAGAGTGGAGGCAAGAGAGAACCAGAGAGATGATGAATCCTGTTGCTATTATCTATGCATAGGTCTTGCTTTGAATGTACATGTTTGGTATTAGACTGATACTCTTTCCTGATATACACACTCCTGGTGTGACTGTGTTTCACGACTAGAGAAGTGGGTGCATACGGAACTGTTGGCAGGAAGGATTTATGTCAGGACACAGAGTAACTTGAACGAAAATTATTCACATTTTCAAAATATGATAGCACCTGTTCCCATTATGGGCACTTTCTCAGTGCCCCTAAAATCCAGGTGAAACTCTGAATTTCCATGATAGAAAAAGTAATTACTGTTAAACCAAAAGTTTCTCCTTTTTCTCTTGTAATGAGAGCATGATAATCTCTAAACAATGAGAATTGATTAATACCTTCTCTTCTCTTGTCAGATTCCAATGCCAGTAACTTTAAAAGGTCTGGTAAGTTTTGTGATTCAGCCACTTTTCTATGACAGATATAACTATGACCTTAGTACAGATACTTTAGAACACAAAAACAACAGCAGCAAGAGCAGTAACAGAAGCAAGCAAGAAAACCCAGCCTCTTACAAAACATCGATCCCACATCTAAGCCGTGCAAACTCAATACTTCCAAACGATTGCCTTATACTGCCCTCCCTCTTTCTCTCATTTCACAATACAGGACTTTCCCACTAAAATCAATCACCCTTTGTCTCAGCTCATGTTTTCCTACGTACAGGAATTAGAATGGTTCTGGACAGTTAATTACCCATAAATCCATCTCTAAAGCACAGAACATGTCAGCTGCTTTTGTAAACTCCCGATGTTCCATTTGCCTCAGTGACTTTTTTATAAACCTAATTGTGTTAATGCACTGACATATTTATTGCTCACCTTTTCACCTTTTATGCTTATCCCTGGCTGCCCACAAGGTCCTTTCAATTGATCAAAACCACAATCCCCTGGTGTAAGAAAGGTCACATTTACATTAACAATGGGAACCCACAGCTGTGTTTTGTGGTATGGGTTGCCAAGGGGCACATCAAAGCAAAGTGGAGAGAGACTTGCATGGGTCCCTGAGTTTTTACTTTCATGATTCAAAAACAAAACAAAACGGGCCCTGGCTGGTGTAGCTCAGTGGATTGAGTGCAGGCTGGGAACCAGAGGGTCCTGGTTCGATTCCCCGTCAGGGCACATGCCTGGGTTGTGGGCCGGGTCCCCAGTGAGGGCCATGTGAGAGGCAACCATACATTGCGGTTTTTCTCCCTCTCTGTCTCCCTCCCTTCCCCTCTCTCTAAAATAAATAAATAAAATATTAAAAAAACAAACAAACAAAAAACAAAACAAACAAACAAAAATTTGACTACTGCCTCACACTTATTCTGAGCTCAGAGAGGGTAAATGGAAAGTCCTAATTTAAAAGGGATGTCTATCTTTTTTTTCCACTCAAGCTTAGACCAGAATTTTTCTCAACATAACCGAGGGCAATAAAGGAGCAGAGTGGGAGGAGACAGCTATGAGAATGCAGCTATTGAGGTTCCTGGCCAGCAGGTGACATGCGGAGGATATGAAGTCTGCCACACGCTAGGTTAATTTGTCTATTTATCTTCCTTCCCTCCCTCCTTTCCTTCCACCCTTCCCTTACTTTGCGAGGGACTATTAGAAGCAGAGATCATACATTCAAATGCCTCCATGGTACAAATGATGTTTAAGGACTGTGAGAGATGGAAACGTGGGAGAACCAGAGAACACAACTCCATCTTAGAGAGGTGACCACTCCTCACCCTCAGCATATTCTCTGTAGGAGTGCAGGGTAGTGTGGCAAGATTTTCTGAGTTTTCAAAAGAAACAGGAAATACAGCATTGTTTTGTTTTGTTTTGTTTTTAGAAATCTCTTAAATTTTCAGCGTTGACAACAACTAACTGAAAGTTTTCAAAATCACCGTATGGGCTGGGTCTGCAGCCTGAAGTCGACCAGCGCTTCAGGGCATCCAAAGCTCCGCCGCCCAGAGGCTGGGGGCGAGGGGACTGGGGCTGTCAGAAGAGGTTACACTATAAAGCAGTGAGTGGTGAGGGCCACATGGTAGAAAAAATAAGGATGGTTTCAGGGAGAAAGCTTAATCTCAACTGGAATAACCAAGGCTTCTTTAAAAAGCTAAGATTTGATTTAGTTCTTAAAGATGAAGAATTTTGATAGACGGCAGTGGAGAGAAGGCATGAACAAAACCACAGAAACAGGCAGTCTCAGGGAGAGTGCGCAGGGCCATACGTAATCAAGTCGGACTTGGCGTAAATCTGAAATAAGAGATCGGACCTATATTATAGAGGGCCCCAAAACCAGATTCAGAAGTTCAATTTTATTAACACTCAATTGGCAGTGGTGAGGCATTGAAGGATTTCAGAGAAGTGACAGGAAGAAAGTGTTTTAGGAAGGTTATTAGATACCTGTGTGTAGGATGATGAGAAATGGGAGAGACTATGAGCAGAAAACTAGAGGCAATTGAAACAATCCAGGCATAAATTAGGAAGATGCAGTGGTGAAAGAAAAGAAGAGATGATGGAAAAAATCCTGAGAAGAAAGCGCGAGCAAGACTAATGGTGTCTAAAACAAGCCAACTCTACACCTGAGATGTTTTTATTTCCTCTGGGGTCCTGGCCCTGTTCTAGCCAAGGGTGGGGTATGAGGACGAATCTGCGAGGTGATGGCCATAGAATGTGGACACCAAGTATGGTAGTTGAGTAGATGGCTTCCTGGTCCATAATCTTCCTAATTCATCTACTACTCGTGTCTGTCGTGGGGCTGGTGGTAGTCTTGTGGGAGTCCAAGATTGGTACAAGTGTCAGGTAAGCTACGGAGGAAAGGTGGGTGCCCCTTCCTAACCAGCAGGACCAGCAGATCACAGGAACCAGGATCATAGGTGGGTAATGCTGGGATACAAAAGTTTATAGGTGTTTGTCCTTGCATCCTTGGATGGGTGCCCCAAGGCTGATCACAAAAGTAGTCTATGTACTGTTTTAGTGTTTTTTCATTTGTTTGTGTTTGAGGGCCTGATTAGTCAGTTGGATTTTGAATGGTAGATATCAAATTTAAAAATGCACTTTAATCTAGGAGGGTGTTGAAAATGATGTTCTAGAAATAGGAGACAAATGTATATATATGGTCTAATATTATTATGTCTAAAAAGCTGTTTTTATTTTTCCTATAACTTTTCTTGTCTTTTCTTTCTCCTGCCATGATGGCTTTTAAAAAATTGAGATACAACTCACATGCCATAAAATTCAGCCTTTTAAAATGTGTGATTTAGTGGCTTTTAGTACCGAGCTGTGTAAAAAGCACCACTGATTTCAGGACATTTTCAGAATCCCAATGGTTGGATCCTAAGGAAACTCTACACATAACTTATTAAAGAACTGCCAAACTGTTTTCCACAGTGGCTGCACCACTTTACATTCCCACCGGTGATGTATGAAAGTTTTTATTTCCCTATATCCCCGCCAACACTTGTTACTGTCCTTTTTAAAAAAAAATTATTATAGCCATCGTAGTGGGTCTGGTCATATCTCACTGTGGTCTTGGTTTGTATTTCCTTGATGGCAAAGATTTTGGGCATCCTTTTATATGCTTATTGGCCATTTGTATGTCTTCTTTTTTTTTTTTTTAAAGATTTTATTTATTTATTTTCAGAGAGAGGAGAAGGGAGGGAGAAAGAGCAATGTATGGTTGCCTCTCACATGGCCCTCACTGGGGACCTGGCCCACAACCCAGGCATGTGCCCCGACTGGGAATCCAACCGGGACCCTCTGGTTCCCAGCCCGTGCTCAATCCACTGAGCTACACCAGCCGGGCCATGTCTTCTTGACGAAGTGTCTATATAAATCCTTTATCCTTTCATTGAGTTATTTGCCTTTTTATTGTTGAGTTTTAAGTGTTCTGCCATTTTTGCAGGCTTCCCTTCTGGGCAAAAAAGGTCATCGTCTTGCAGATACTCTCTGTGAATCCTTTCCTTCTTACGGTGAATTCATCAGTCAAACCATAAAGAGAAGAGAAAGAATGGGTTCTCACTTTCAACAGGGGTTTAACACAGCGGCACTTGTGAAGACATTCCTCAGAAGGCCTGAAATCTTCCCAGATCAAGAAAAATTCTGGCCTCGGGCTGTCTTGATTTTTTAATTAGGAGCCTAAGATCTGACAAAGAGCATTCTGGACACTGGTCAGAACCCTGATATGAGCCCTTGTTGACTAATAATCCTATGAGATCTAGAATTAGAAAGTATCTTTCATAAGAGTGTACCCTTGGGGAGACAATAAGATTCTCCATATGCAGAATATTCTCCTGGATTGCTGGGAAAATGTTTGAGTTGTGACAGACAGGCTCCCTCAGCCCTGGGGACCCTCAGCGGCTTCACCCTGATGTTTCTGTTCAGGCACAACCCTGTCTCTAAGAGCGAAGACTCCCTCCCATTCCTGCAGCCACATCCTCTCTTAACTGCAGGCTTGCAGTGTTGTAAAAGGGTTTAGGTTACATAGTCATCATTGAATAGAAAAGAATGACCTAGTTTTTCTAGAGCCATAGGCTCAGGCAGCTTATGGGACAAAATAAACAGCTTTTCTGGAGAAGAGGAATGCCGTTTCAGGCATCCTCTGCTCATCAAATTCATTGTTTGTATCTCACACATTAACTGAACAGGGAGGGATTGTAACCTTCTAGCACAGACCAGCAGCCCTCCCCCGAACCCCAATCCCATGCACAGCCTGGAACGTCCAGCACTTGCCAGTGGGTACAGAAGGGTATTTAGGGGTGAGGGTCCAGGGATCTGAGCAGCCTTGGCTGGGACTTCTAGGGGCTCTACCCGCAACTCCAGGACACAGCGACTGCTTTTAGGTCCAGGAGGAATTCTACCGACCGGCCCTTTCTTTTACCCTTCTCCCGCCTTCTGGAGGCTGTTTCAGGTTTCTCCGGAGCCCTCCCATGCTTCATCACGTCATGGTGGGCTGGAGGATGCCCCCCAGCGTCGCCAGCTTCCCCAGCTTCCATGGGAAGCCCCTCGTCTCAGCCCCAGAGGTGGGTCAGGGCCAGCCTGGAGATGCCGCGGGGCCCTTCAGCAAGCCCTGCCTTTCTGAAGGGAAAAAACTTGGATGTGGCGGGAGAAGGGGCGGAGGGGGCGGGGCGTGGGTAAGGGGGTGGGGGAGACTCACCCGGCCTGCAGGGTGCGCGGAGGCGGACACAGAAAAGGCTTGAGGAGCCACACGGACCTGGAGGCGGAGGCGGAGCCTGATAGCGTTTTCAATAAGAGGAAACACTTTCCTGGTTTCTTCTTATTGAAAACGAGGAAATAGAAAACAAGTGCATCTTCTGAAATCTCATCAGACGCCTGTTCTCCCGGCCGGAGGCTGAGGGTGAGAAGGCTGGGAAAGGGCTGGTCGGTCCGGGATTCCGCGGCCGGGACGGGCGTTCTTTCTGTTGTAGAGTTTCAGGGCGCCGTTTAGAAGGACGGTGTTAACGCTCTTGCCCCGCCCTGCCACTCACCAAACTCACCAACTCATCAAAAAGCCTCTCTCTGCGGTCACTTACCACTCACAAGCTCTGTAGCCCCACACTGGTGGCTTGGTGTATCATAATTTTTCACTGGATTTACACGTGTTGTCACCTTTGGAGTCCGTTTGAAAATGTGTAAAATACTATGTCATGAGAATGTGAGATGTAGTTTTAGCAGCCTCTGCCCCGCCTTTCCCTTGTTCCAACACTAGGGCCTGGTTGTGCAACTGAGAACAGTCTGGTAGGACAGGATATGTTTTGTGGCCTCTTAATTTATGTCCTCTGGTGTAAGATTTATTTTTAAAAATGCCCTGGCTGGTTTGGCTCAGTGGATTGAGCACCGGACTGCGAAGCAAAGGGTCTCCACTGGATTCCCAGTCCCGGCACATGCCTGGGTTGCACAGGTCAGGTCCCCAGTAGGGGGTGCAAGAGGGGCAACCACACATTGATGTTTCTCCTCTTCTCTTTCTCCTTTCCCCTCTCTCTAAAAATAAATAAATAAAATCTTTTAAAAAATAAAAATAAAAGCACACAATTATAGTTGAAGATATTATGAGACTACATATCTTGATGTTCAGAAAGAATATGGGTATTTGTAAGGAAGTAGATTTTTTAAATCCTAATTGCTTAAAATAATTGAATTTTCTAGTACTTTAATTATTAATTTATCCATTTTTTTACTGGAATATCATTGTTTCAGTTCCATTTAAAAATTTGTTGTCTATTTAAAATGAGTTTTATTTAGACACAGTAAGACGATTTAATATAAGGAAGTCGTTTTTCAGTTTTGAGTGCAGACATGACAGAATCAACCTTTGCGCTGTGCCTTTAAGCCTGGTCTAAAAGTCGCTAAATTTCTAAACATTTAAAAAATGTTAAACATTGATATCTTTACAACTAATGTCAATATAAAGTTACAGATAGTAAATAATCCATCGACATAGACATTGCAGTGTTAAATTGAAGTAATATATTATAACCTAAAATGAATAGCAATATCTTATATATTAATCAGACTAGGTAAAAAGCATTCTTCTTGAAAAATTAGTGATTTTATTAAAATACTACGACCTTTTAACTTCTATTAGAAAACTAATTACTTGAAGTGGAGATAGCTAGAAATGTCTTAATAAGCTGACTTTTTTAACTTGATAGCAAATTCTTGATGCCAGGTTATGCTGTGTTGGTAATCAGTGACTGTGTTCTTTGGGACAGTTCTGTGGCTCAGGAATACTTACACACTGAGAGCCTTGCTCAGTTGGGCAGGATTTCAGTGGACTGCAGGTCTCTCACTAGGACTCCAGGGATACTCGATAAATCTCTCCCATGCTGTGTACTTTTTGACTCGTAGTCTGGTGAAATTTTATCTTCAGCTATGACAGTGCAGCAACTAGCTAATGGTTGCAACTGTCTCACATAAGGATTATTTTTCTTAATATCTAATGTTAACAAATAAGATTTCTTAACTTTTAATTTAATTATTATTAATAATTATTTTAAATAAAATTTAAGTATCATTGAAATTTATTTTATAAAATATACAATTCTTATGAAATGCATGGCCATACAAATTAAATTATGTGTATTTTTATTAATGAATGAATATGGATTCAGAAATGTACATTTTACATTAAATGAAGGCAGTTAGTATAAAGGAACTCTCCTTAGTAGACATTTATTATATTTCTCTATTTAGAAACAATTATTAGCTATATAAAAAGAGACTTTTATTTTAAGCAGAGGCATATAATAAATGTACATTAAGGAGAGCATCTCCAAAATAATCTAAATCAGGATTCAGTCATTTTACATATTTATAATTTCAGATTGATTAAAAGGAAAGATCTACATGGAAAGTCTAGTTATCTGATCTTGAAAAATATTCTTTCAAAAATTAGATTTTTAAGCAAGCTGTTCTATTTAAAATTGTATTAATGCATGTGCCAAAAAAATTCTAACAGTGCAAAAGGTATAGAATGGAAAGTCTTCTGTCCCAGATCCCAATTTCCCAGGTTACTCTGTCAGAGGCAAATATTGTTATCAGCTTCTTATGTATGTTCCCAGATATATTCTTAAAAAAAAAAAAAGATTTTATATATATATATTTTTTTAGGGGTAGGGAAGGAGAAAGAGAGGGAGAGAAACATCAATGTATGGTTGCCTCTCATGCGCCTCCTACTGGGGATCTGGCCTACAGCCCAGGCATGTGCTCTGACTGGGAATCCACCCAGGGACCCCTTGGTTCACAGTTCAGCAGTCAATCCACTGAGCTGCACCAGCCATGGCTCAGATATATTCTTTATGCATGTATATATCTTTTTAAAACCATTTCACCTGCCCTGGCTGGTGTAGCTCAGTGGATTGAGTGCGGGCTGGGAACCAGAGGGTCCCGGTTCGATTCCCAGTCAGGGCACATGCCTGGGTTGTGGGCCAGGTCCCCATGAGGGCCATGTGAGAGGCAACCATACATTGCTGTTTCTCTCCCTCTCTTTCTCCCTCCCTTCCCCTCTCTCTAAAAATAAATAAAAATAAAATCTTTATAAAAAAATAAATAAAACCATTTCACCAATACACTAAGGTTATGGGTTCAATCCTTTGTCAGGGCACATACAAAAAACAACCAATGAATACTTAAATAAGTGGCAACACATCAATTTTTCTCTTTCTCAAATCAGAAAATAAATATTTAAAAAATAAAAAGTAAAACCATTACAACAATAAAGAGGAATATAATATATGCATTGTTTTGCATTTTATCTTCTTCACCATCTATCTTGGATATTATTTTTATTCAGTAGACAGAGATATCTAATTCATTCATTTTTCAAAATGCAACAAACATTAATTATTTAACAAAAGTAACAGGTAACGTCAAATAGGCACTGACATTAAGAGAAAAAGTAATCGAGAGAAGTGTTATCTTAAACGCCTCACAGTAACCTCCTTGCGGTTGCATTCAACTGAGTTCTGTTGCTGTGAAGAATACAGTTTATGCACAGGTATAAATGAGTGATTTATGTTTTTTTAAGTATTCACTGAATACTACCTTACATACATCTATACATTAGATTTGAAAAAGATTTAATTTTCAGTCCCCAGATATACTTCATTTTTGTTGATCTTTTGGAAGAGGTCATCTAAACAGCAATTTTCAACCATTGGGCCATCAGAATTTTTAAAACATGCAATACCTGACTATTTGGTCAGGGGCACAGACCTCTTTTCCCTTAGATTGTCAAATAAAAAACATGACAACAACCAATAGAACAATAGCCGTCCAATGTAAATGAATCAAATTATACCTGGTTTTTTTGGCCAGATTGGCAAATATACATATATATATATATGTATATATATATACTCATATATATATGTATATATGTGTGTGTATATGTATATATATACATATATACTCATATGTATATATATATACTCATATATATATATATATATATGAGTGAGGATGAACATTTCTTAATATGTTTAAAAATAATGTTTCCCTTTTTTCAATTATCCGTCAAATATCTATTGACTATATACATATATACTCTGCATTATGCTAGGTACTGTAAAAGCGATCCAAATACACACAATTCGTGACTCATGGACTTATCATCTAGTGGAGGAGACAGACAAGAAACAATTCATGACAGAAATAATTACTCGGTTATGCTGTGATAGGGTGGGGTGTTAGAGAGTGCCTAACTGGGCCTATCTGCATCTAGGAGGACGAGGTGTACTTCCTGGAGAAGTAAGCTGAAGGAGGCCTGGAGTTAACGGGATGCTAACAAACATCACAAGGCCTCGGTCCCTCTCCCCTGATGCTCCCAGGTCCTAGGAAGTAACGGCACTTCCTTCCTGCACCAGTTTCAGGTCCCTCTCGCCAAGAGGTGGTCCAGGAACAAGGTGAGAAAGCACATATGAATCAGTCATTTTCATTATTTGATCTGGTGGACAGTTTGATGGCCCCATGGCTGAAATCACCAACATAATTAAAAATAATCAAATGGCATTGCTTCATCTCTCTGAAACTCTTAGTTCTGCTCCCTAGAACCATTCGCTATTATTTTAGCCTTTTTTCCCAGGTATCTGTCCCTAGGCTTCTAAATGTAGGGTTTTATATTGCTCTATCTTGATTAAACAGTTTAAAACAACATATTACATGTGTTCTGTCATGGTAGATGTGGATTTAGCCATTTAGTTCTCTGACTTTCAGGCTACATCCTTCCCCCCATCTCCACCTCCACCCCTCAAAACAAAACAGAATTGGAATGCTATCGAGTGAGGATTATAGAAAACCCTGACTCTGCTGGCTTAATAAGGAAATTTACTATCTCCGTTTAACATAAGCCTGAAGACAGTATCTGTCAAGCTTGTGCAATTCAGTGGCACCATCAAAGCCCAGGCACTTATTTTCGCTCTGCTGTCCCTGGGCTGTTGACTTGGCCTTCAGGTTGACTGCCCTCATGGCTGCTAGGTAGTGGCAGCAAATGTAGTTGTCTTTTCCCATATCCAGAGGAAGAAGAGGAAACTGACTCTTCCTTGTGTCTCTGTTTAAGGAGCCCCTCAACAGACTTGGGTTTATGCCTCTTCCTAAAACAATCACAACTAAGGGGAATGGGACTAATTGGGTTTACCTTTTAGGGCTGGTGTTAAGATCAGACTCCTGTAAAGAGCACTGCCAAAGAAAAAATGGTAGATACCTGAATGAAATCTGGGTGGAGGAAGGTGGGAGAGGGAAGGGAGGAATGCTGGGTAGGCAACAACTTTTCACCATCATGATAGAATTCTATCGCAATTTTTGTTTCAATTGGTAGTCATAGATAACATCATATTATGTAAGTATTATTCATTCCTGAGCCAAATAATGTAAATTATGAATTAATTTCCTTGCTTTTATAGTTCTTGTAATTGCTTTTCCTGAAGTTAATGATCACAGTATTTGTTTTGCTTACATACTTTTGGGTACTTATCCTTAATTTTTCTCCATAAGATTTGTGAAACTACTGTCAATATTTTCCCAAATGCTGAGCATGTCAGATAGTCTTTTAACTTCATTCATTTTTGTGGGAAGTTTTCCATTGGAGCCCTTTGGGGAGCACTCTGGATTGGTTGTTCTCCCGTTGAGCTGTCTGTCCTTCCGTAACTATTCTTTGACTCATTCCTAAATTAGATACCCTATTTTTTTTTTAAGATTTTATTTATTTATTTTCAGAGAGAGGAGAAGGAAGAGAGAAAGAGCAATGTATGGTTGCCTCTCAAATGGCCCTCACTGGGGACCTGGCCTGCAACCCAGGCATGTGCCCCAACTGGGAATTGAACCGGGACCCTCTGGTTCCCAGCCCGCGCTCAATCCACTGAGCTACACCGCGCTCAATCCACTGAGCTACACTCAATCCACTGAGCTACACCAGCCGGGCTAGATACCCTATTTTTTAGGATCCATGGTTTCTCTTTTTCTTGATTCATTTGCTTATTTTAGCTAAGAAAAAGAGTAAATTTGTTTAGCCTTTGTGTGTCTGCAATACTTTTAGTCTACTCTAAAGGTTGACTAGGTATAAAATTCTAGGTTAAAAGTCATTGCATTGCAAAAATTTTAAGACTTCTGCCAGCTAGGGTCATTAATGAGATATTTAAAGCCATTCTCATTTCTGTTCATTTGTATGTGATTTTTAAAAGAGAGAGAGAGAGATCAATTTGTTATTCCACTTATTTATGATTGGTTGATTCTTGTATGTGCTCTGACTGGGGATTGAACCTGCCACCTTAATGTATTGGGATGATGCTCTAAATATCTGAGCTGCCCAGCCAGGGCTGTATACAATTTTTAAAGTTTTCTCTTTTAAAGACTAAAAGGATTTTCGCGTTATCCCCAATAGTCAGTGATTGTCTGATGCTGTCCTTGTAATGGGACTCTTTAAATTAATGGTGTTGGTCACTTGGTGAGTCATTTCAGGCTATAGACTGGTATCCTTCAGCTCCACTCATTTTCTTGAATTATTTCTTGGATTATCACTTTCATTTTGTCTTTTTTCTCTTCTTGGCACTCAGATCTTTTGTATTTTTCATCTTTCCCCTATTCCCTGCTCTCTCCTTCTCTGATTTTCCTACTTTCTGGTATGATTTTATTTTTTGAAACTTCTATTTAATTAAAAAAAATTAATGCATAGATTTTTAATTTTCGAGAGCTCTTTCCTGTTCTTGGGTTATCTGTTTTCATAGCACCTATTCTTTTTTTTTTTTTTTTTTCAGGGTACACCTTCTTTTATTTCTCTGAGGCCAGTTTTTGTTTGTAAGTTTTTTATCTCTTCCATGTGATCTTTCTTCTTTTCCCTCCTCATTCCTCAAATTTTTTACTTTTCTTTCTCCCTTTCTTTTTATATCCTTTGCTGATTTCAGTTTCTCTCTTCCATGTTGTTGTCTTACAGAAATCTCTGATAAATCTTGAGTATTCATTTACATTTAAGGTAGAACCTATCCTGGCTTGTGTGGCTCAGTGGATTGAGTGCCAGCCTGCAAGCTGAAAGGTCGCTGGTTCAATTCCCAGGAGAGCACATGCCTGGGGTGCGGGCAGGGTCCCCAGTTGGGAGTGTGTGAGAGGCATTTGATAGACGTCTGTTTCAAACAGCGATGTTCTCTCCCCCTCCTTCTACCTCCCGTACCCTCTACATACATACATAAAAATAAATAAATAAAATTGTAATAAAATAGAATTGTAAAGGTGGAACCTTAAGTGGTTGGCTGGAAGTCTTTGCACAGTCACTTCTTCTATGAGGTTTTTCATGATTCCTCTAACCTATGTGCTTTTAGTCTTTTAATCCCCGAAGAACTCTGAATCTCAGGGCATTTACACTCTGCTTTACATCAGTTACCTCTACATGAGCCTTCTAAAGGTGAACTCTCCTATGAGATAGGGATTCATTCTCCTGGGATGCGTTACTTCCTATCAGCCTGATAAACCTGGAGCCTTTTGTGTTTCTTCCATTTCACTGTTAATGCTGTTTATCACTGTCAATTCTCATTGGTCAGAACAGTTGAAATTCCTGGGTTATCCTTGCATAATCTGATAAAAACAACCGTGGAATAGTTTGGTGAATTTACTAAATAAAGGTTATAGGTATTTTCTTTTTTCATTTTTGTGGATTTGTGGGCAGGGTAACTATCCTCAAATGTATTGGGTCTGCCAGTTATCAGGGAGTAACAAATGACACCCCAAGAGTCCACAAAAGAAGGCTTACTGAAAACCAGAGCGATTTCTGTGCACTCATTGTACCATAGTGCTGCATAAGAAATGCCTCTCAGCTCCAATGAAACGTGATCAGGTAAAGGTTTTTTCTTTCAAGGACAAAGAGCTTCTAAGCTTTCTATGAACAGTTTTGATTTTAAAAAGTTTAAAAATGAATGCATTTTTCTCAACTTCGTTAACAGTAGTCATTGTTTATTTGCTATTAAGAATACATATATATATATACATATATTTTAAAGATTTTATTTATTTATTTTTAGATAGAAGGGAAGGGAGGGAGAAAGAGAGGGAAAGAGACATCAGTGTGTGGTTGCCTCTCATGTGGCCCCCACTGGGGACCTGGCCTGCAACCCAGGCATGTGCCCTGACTGGGAATGGAATCGGTGACCCTTTGGTTCGCAGCCCGTGCTCAATCCACTGAGCTACGCCAGCAAGGGCAAGAATATATATTTTTAAAGAAGATTAGAATTATTTTAGTGTTAATGGATTAAATATTTTACTTTTCTTTTCAGACTATAAAGAACATTTACCTTGAAAGATTGCTTATATAATTGTGCATCATGAAAAAATAGCTAGTGTGAATTTAATGATGTTTTTTAAAAAATTGAATCAAAGAGTTAATAGACCTCTTGCTGAGATTTTCTGAATGGTGAAAAATGAAAGCTTAATTTGTGTTGATGGTGTTAGATGAACAATTCAAGATTTACCTCTTTGCAACCAAAAATAAAATCAACTATCGACAGTTTTTCTGAATCTTAATAAGTACAACAAAAAGAGCTTAATTAATTCCATGAAAATTGTGGTGTGTGAGTATGTATATTTATGTGTTTTTGTGTGTACTTGGCCAGGTGAGGTGATAGGAGGAGTTAAGCAGAGTGCTTAATCTTAGAGAAGTCTTATCTTTCTTTGCACGGTGACTCCAATGGGGAAATGATGACAAAAAAGAGATGTGCACTTAGGACATGATTATATGTATCTAAGTGATGGTGAAGGAAGGTATGATATTTTTAATTTAGAAGACTTGGTTTTCTTTTTAAAAATATTTTTTATTGAATTTATTGGGGTGACATTGGTTAATAAAATTATAAAGGTTTCAAGTGTATAATTCTGTAATATATCATCTATATATTGTATTGTGTGTTCATCAACCAAAGTCAAATCTTTTTCCGTTACCATTTATCCCCCTTCACACTCTCCATCCTCGTCCCACCCGCTCTCCCTCTTGTAATCACCATACTGTTGTGTGTGTCTATGAGGGTTTTTTTTTTAAATCCCTTTGTTTTTCTTCACTCAGCCCCCAACCCCCTGCCCCACCCCCGACAGCTATCAGCCTCTGTCTCTATGAGTCTGTTTCTATTTTGTTTGTTTTGTTCATTGCATTCTATATATAAGTGAAATCACATGGTATTTGTGTTCCTCTGACTAGCTTATTTCACTTAGTATAATACCCTCCAGGTCCATCTGTGCTGTAGAAAAACTAAGATATCTCTCTTTTTTACTGCTAAGTAATATTCCATCATGTAAATGTGCCACAACTTTTTTATCTACTCATCTACTGATGGGTACTTAGGCTGCTTCCAAACTTTGACTATTGTAAACAGTGCTGCAGTGAACTAGGGGTGCATATATTCTTTTAAATTAGTGTTTTGGGTTTCTTTGTATATATTCCCAGAAGTGGAAACTATGGGTCATAAGGCAGCTCCACTTTTAATTTTTTTGAGGAAACTCTATATTGTTGTCTACAGTGGTTGCACCAGTCTGCATTCCCACCAACAGTGCATGAGGGTTCCCTTTTCTCAAAATCCTTACCAACACTTGTTTGTTGATTTATTAGTAATAGCCATTCTGGCATATGTGAGGTGATATCTCATTGTGGTTTTTAAAAACTGGCTGTAATTTCTTTGACACCTATCCCATCAAGAGATGGGGTATATATCCCCTTTTTACTCTCAACTGGATGTGACTCATTTAATAACCAATAGATGCAGCAGTAGGGATGCTGTGTGACTTCAGAGGCTAGGTCAGAAAGGGGATGTAGATTCAGCTTTTGGAATTCTGAGCAACCATGAAGTTCCCATGCTGTCGTGCTGTGAGGAAATCCAGGTCACACAAGACCCCTGAGTAGGTGCTCAGTTGACAGGCAGCCTCCCACTCCAGACATGTGAGTGAAGACGTCTCCAGATGACTCCAGCACATCTCCCAATCCCCTCCGTAGCGTCAGTCCCAACTGTTGAGTCCTCCCATCTGAGACCTCAAATATTGTGGGAGAGTGACAAGTCATATTTGCTGTGCTCTGTTGAAATTCCTGATCCACAGAATCCATGAGCATAATAAAATGGTTGTTTTAAGCTGGTAAGTTTTGAAGTTATTTGCTACATGGCAATGGTAACTGAAATAGAAGGGATCAAAGCGGGTAGATTTATGAGGTTCCAGGGGAAACAAGGTGGGTTGGGAAAGTGACTATGCTGAGCAGAAGCAATACTTCTAAGCACACAGCTAGGCCATGAGCAAACCATCATGTGACAGTCCTTAATTGCTCTGATACTACCCTGGGAATTGTCCTTCCTCTGTATTACTGTAACAGGCAACTACAAGGAGGCAAAAGAACTAAAATACTAATATTCTCTTACTCTGCACAGCCTCTCATGAATTCCTCCAACTTTCTTGGAACATGGGTGGCATAGCTTTCCTTTCCTAGTATTCTTGGTGACAACCCTTGGAAACACAGAGTTTGTAATACTGACATGAAGTTATGCTAAGAAGATTAGCAAATGGAACCATGCTAAACATTAGAAGGGCTGACTTCACACAGAATTTGTGTGACTCCAAGCTGTACAACTCATTTATCTAATTTGCACATAATACCACTTAATTCCTCCTGTAGGTAGGCATTTAAGTCCTTGATGCACTCAGTCTGTGCTCAGCCATCCAGCATTCCCTGAGATGCCCAGCCAGCAGCCAGTCTTGTAAGTCAGAAGTTTGAGTTCACTCCAGCTGAACCATTGTCTCTCTTCACAGTCGCTCCTGGTTCTTTTTTTTTGACTGTGAATATTTTTACCTCTTGCTTCCACTGAAGATACAGACCAAGCACTAGCTATCAATGAAGTTAGTCTTCAAACATCACTCTTTTGACATTGTTTGTCAGAGGAGGGGAAACTTGACTTTTTTGCAGATGGTTGCCAAATTGTGCGCCCCTTCACTGAGGGGATAAATAAGAATCAAGCTGGGCCAACGTTTAGTCACAGTTTAGATCTGTTAAAATTTAACTTTCTTTTAAAAAAAATCTATAACAGAACCTACCTTTTCATGAGTCCTTGTTTCCTGTCATAGTAGAAAACTTATAGGAGGATCTACACATGGAAGTTCAAGCTGAGATCCTAAGATGACAAATGCCACATGAGTGGATTGTGAGACCACTCAGTAGAATTTGTAAAATTTTGCGGGAAGTTTCTAAACCCTTTTCATATCAAAGTTCTAAGGGATAATGTGGAAAATGGGAAGGAAGGATTAGATAGAGGACATCTTTGAAGACATCTCTGCCCACCTCCTTTTCTCTCGTTTCAAGCCTAGTGCTAGGAGTGCCTCAGAAATCCTGCTTTGTGCCTAATGCATTTGGGGGAGCAGAAGGTGGCGGTGTGGACTAATGCTTGACTTTTGTCTGAAGAATGTAGAAGGCAGGAATGTGGATTATCCGGCTGGCCCCAGGTGGGAGCAAAGGATGCAGTGAGTTTTCTAGATTAGATATGATCATTGGGAGAAAGAACAGGCCTGGGGCTCTTTTTAATCTTGTCCAAGCCTGGACTGAGTGATGGGAACCTGAGAGAGACAATGACTATGGAATGCTGGGGCGGAGCAGCTGGTGAGAGGAGAATGCAACCAACAGGACTAGAACGTAAATTCAATGTCCCCAGTGAAGATTTCTGAAGAGATCACAAGAGAGACCATAACTTACCTAGCCAGCTTGAAACATCTGTCAGACCAGAGGGCAAGGACCATTTTTTAAAAAATGTATTGATTTGAAAGAGAGAGGATGGGGTAGGGGAGAGACAGAGAGAGAGAGAGGGAGAGAGAGAGAAACATTGAATTGTTATTCCACTTATTTATGCATCCTTGGTTGATTCTTGTGTGTTCCCTGACCAGGGATCAAACCTGCAACCTTGGTGGAGTGAGGTGACTCTAACCAACTAAGCTACTCGGCCAGGGCATGACAGCTCTGATTAATAACTTTCCTTTTCTCTTCTCTGCTTCCTTTTCCCTTCTTTCCTTCTCTTGCTTGGCCCTTGAAGAGTCAGAAAACACAGCTAGCAAGGTAGCAAGATAGAGGTAGAAGCCTAGGGTGGGGAAATAGGATCATGTTCCACTCTTTGGTTGACCTACCTACAAAGACTCCAGTTGATAGAGGGGAGAACATGGGATGTAGGAGTCATCATTATCTCAATTGTAGTGTCAGGAGCTCCTTTTCTATCCAGTTCCACAAATCCTATTCTTTATTTTATTTTTTTTAAGATTTTATTTATTTATTTTTAGAGAGAGGGCAAGGGAGGGAGAGAGGGAGAGAAACATTAATTGGTTGCCTGGGGACTTGGCCCACAGCCCAGGCATGTGTCCTGACTGGGAACTGAATCTGTGACCTTCCGGTTCAGGGGCTGGAGCTCAATCTACTGAGCGACACCAGCCAGGGCACAGATCCAACTCTCGTGGTTGAAAAAAAAAAAAAAAAGAATGAACTTTAGATGCAGAAGAGCAATGCCCCAGACATATAGTTTTGGGCTGTAGCTCCTCAAGGAACATGGAATAAAATGGTTCAATCAGAATTCCAGAACTAGCGATGTATATACCATTAGAAACATAATAGTATTTACTACTATTGTTGAACATGTAGTGGCATTTTACTGGTGTGAAACCAGGAAAACCTTATTGGCCAAACTCCTTGAAAGATCTTTGATAATTTGTATCATTCTTTTAGACTCTCTACTTGGACAATAGTTACCTGCCTACTAACTCCTTAATCTCAGCTTGGTATAAATATAGAACATTTCGTGCTTCAGTGAAAAATTATGCACTATCTAGGGAATACCTTCCATGTTATCTGATTCTGATTCTATGGGAGCTACTTTTAATTCTGTAAATTGTAGAAAATCAGTTCACAATTCTGTAAACTGATAGAAATGTAAAACAATTCTTGTCTATAGACATGAAATTCCCAATTGACTATTCCTTGCCCCCCCAACTGTGGAGAAGCTAGTTTTACCCTATTTGTGTTTCATTTCAACATTTTTTAGTCTGTGTCAATTTGTCTTATTTGATTTCTTCTTTGAATTGGTTGTTTTCTCACTGAGACAGACAAAATCTTTAACATGCATTCATTATTATATTGGTATGAGAATAATGATCTACCTTTTTTGGAAAATTATAACAATATATTGTCAAAATATTAGTGTCTAGCAATCCACGTGTTGCTAAACAATGATATGAAGCTACGATTATTGTTGCAGAGGTCTGATACGGAACTGAGTTTTCGGTAAAAACTTCTTGGTCATTTCCCTTGTAAAATCAGCGGCTTTGGTGACTATGCTGTATAGCCTGTTATTTATGGGCAACATAAAAAAGCAAGGAATGTGCAGGTCTAGGGCCAGAGAATTCTATGACTCAACAGCACCCTCTGCTCACCCTCCCATTACTGAGCGGAGGCACAACAGGAGCACAAAAGAACCCAATCATTGACACGAAATTATAACAGGCAAGGCCACCAGTACCCCCTGGGCTCTAGGGCATCCAGAATAAATTCCCTTCTGATGACATCAGCAGAGATCATTCCTGTTAGAGACTTAGGAAAATGTAAAGGCCAGTTTCTATAGTTAATTAGAAGACTTCCGATGTTTTTTTTTATGGCAAATAAAAAAGACTCAGAGTGGCTTTTTCTGCCCATTCCCTCCTTCTCCCTAGCGCCGCGGGGGACTGTGAGCTCCTGGTTCCCGCTAAGCCAGTGCTGCTGTTGTCTTCTTCCAGCCGCCCTCATGATCATCTACGAGAACTGCACCAGCCATGATGAGTTGTTCTCTGACATCTCCAAGATCTGGAAGATTGCTGACGGGCTTGCCTGGAGGGGGAGGGCAAGATGATCAGTAGGACAGAGGGTAACTGCTGACTTGCTCATTGGTGGAAAAAGCACAATAATCACTTGTCATGCGCCATCACTTTCATGAAAGAAGCCTGCAGTAAGTACCACAAGGATTACATGAAATCAATCAAAGGGAAACTTGAAGAATAGACTAGAAAGTGTAAAACCTTTAAAGACAGGGGCTGTAGATCAAGCACATTCTTGATCATTTTTAAAATGATCAGTTCTTTTTTGGTGAAAACATGCATCCAGGTGGCATGGTTGTTTCACTGGACTGCAATGAGGATGGTGCAACCCCATGTATGATTTTCTTTAAGGATGGTTTAGAAATGGAAAAATGTTAACAAGTTTGGCAATTTGGATCTATTATAACTGGTCATCATAACTGGCTGCTGCCTTTCATCCACACCCCAGGACATAGGGCAGCAGGACTGCTGCAATCCCGAGCTCGTTGTTTTATTCCGACCTTGATTTAATTGGAGCGGAGGCACTGCTTGTTTGTTTATTTACTTATTTATTTAAAGCAACACAGGTCATGTAGGTTATCTAAAGATAAAATGCATTTAAACTTAAAAAAAAGAATCGGAGTGTTTTCTTGGCATGGAAATCTTCTCTCAAGACACAATATTGTTATAAGAGCAAGTCATGAAAAGACGTGACACAGGTTGACATCCATGACCTTGTCAACACTGATGGGAACTTGTGTGGAAACCAACTTTTGTCCTCTTTGAAGTCTGAAGTTTTGAGTCGACTCCAGCCCTTTGCCTTTGCCCTGACACTGATTGGTTCTGATCTCTGCACTTTAAGGTTCTCTTAGCAATTTGGCTGTTGTCCAAGTGCTGCGGGGGCTGTGTACTGCCGTTTCTCACCAGTAGGGGGTGGGCAAAAGTCGGTTAAACTACCAGCCGTCATTACCTAAAAGATAAATCACAAATAAGGATACAAAATAATAATGAGACAAATAATACAAATAAATAATACAATAATTAACAAGTGAATAATAATACAAGCATAAGCTCTGTGTTTCATGTACTCATGACTGCGAACCTACTTTTGCCCACCCCTGTGTGGTACGGCACTTGGCTTTACAGTTTCCGACACAGAAGGAATGCCAAGGAGAGAGAAGCATAGTCACTTGTTGAAATATAAACATACTTTTAGGGACTATGTTTTCCCCATCTCCCTGACCTTAAATCATTCTGCCTCAGACAAACTCACCCTTGAGACTTGATGAGTCCCCAGACAGGAAGGGAGAAAGTGTGTGTGATCTTGAAGTCTAGTTAGAGCAAAGGTATTGAATGGCCTTGGTACATTTCTCTGGACACTTTTTAAGGGATTGGGCAGAGTTACCCCCACCTAACCTCAAAGACAGTTAAGTAATTTTTGCATAGTTGCCTCATATGAAATGTATTCACATGTTATTTTTTTAACTAGGAGTTGAAGACATTCTGTAAGAGCCCTGTGCCTACCTTCCGCCATTGGTCTGAATTTTGTTAAATTAATTTCTAAATTCACATAATTGGGATCATAGGTGAAGCTCCAACTTTGAAGATAGCTTTGTTCGCTAGAGCCTGAGAAGAGCAGGACATTCCTTTAAATCAGGACTTGAAGTCTACAGTGAGGTGACATACAGCAAAGGTATGGCATCACTCTTGTCGGACAAGATCTGCAAGGCTCATTGTTAGGACATCATCGTTAATTTATGCTTTCTAAATATTTTTTTCAAATGCCCATAACAACATGATTGTGGTGCTTTTTCGATTTCTCTGAACTTGGAGAATTAGGGTGAATTTGTTAAAATTTTATGTGGATTATTGCTCTTATTGACACTTGATGCCAATGTTCTTAAGTTTAAAAACGGGTGGTGGTGGTGGAGAGACCCATCCCATTCAGCCCCCTGTGTATCCACAGAGATTGAAAAGATTTTTGCACTCTGTCTAGTGTGGCTCTGTTGGTTGGGCGTTGTCAGGCAAAGTGCAAGGTCGCCAATTCAGTTCCGGGTCAGGGCACAGGCCTGGGTTGCCGGCCAGTCACCCGCTGGGACATGTGCGAGAGGTAACTGATTGATGTGTCTCTCACACATCAATGTTTCTCTCCCTCTCGTTCTTCCTTCCTTTTCTTCTCTCTAAAAATAAATAAATAGAATCTTAAAAAAATGATTTTTGCTTTTTTGATACAGATGTTTTCAATTCAAGTGACTATTTTGTGGTTAAGAGACAAGCCTAAATGTCTGCCGTTTTTTTCTTAATGGCGAATCACAATTACCCATCCAAATGAAGTATGGTATTTTCCAATAGAGTGAAAGTTTTTTCAGTTCCTTAAGTCATCACTCGAGGAAGATAATAAGGTGCTGTATGTACTGTAGCTAAGTCAGGCTTAGATGTGAAGCATGCTGGAACCTCAGGAGCCTTAGCTGTCATGAAACAGGAGAAAGCTGGGATTGCATTGAGAGAGAAATGGAAGGGTACAGATGGGAAAGCCATGCAACACAATGCCCTGGGCCCGAAGGGTGTCATTATATGGCCTTGTTAGTGAGTCAAGGTACATACACGTGTAGGAGAATGCTTCCACGGGCTCTGATATATCCTCCGCTTAGTACGTAAGTCTAGAAGCAGGATATTGTAGTGTATGCCAGTCCAGTGGTTCTTGGCAGGACCCCTGTGAGGGTGTAAGAAACAGGATCCAGAATCTAGGGGTAGATTAGGCAGCAACTGAGCAGAGAATCAGGATGTGAAATGTTTTAGAAAGAGTACATGATTTGGAGCCCGACTGAAATGGTTATCAGGGCATTTCCTCTTCATAGCTATGTGACTTTAATAAGTTACTTAACCTCTCTGAGTCTCAGCTTCCATAATTGTAAAGTGAAATAATAATCAGCCCTTCATAGGTTGTTGTAAGGATTGGAAATACTCTATGCAAAATGCCCAGCATGATAGTAGGCCCACACTAGGGCATCTATTCTGTAATTGGTTAAGGCATCAGTCCTCGTACAGGATGAGCGCTCCAAACAGGTGAATCAAGGCAGATGCTCCATCTTTTTTTTTTTTTAAGATTTTATTTATTTATTTATTTTTAGACAGTAGGGAAGGGAGGGAGAAGAGAGGGAGAGAAACATCAATGTGTGGTTGCCTCTCATGTGGCCCCCACTGGGGACCTGGCTTGCAACTCAGGCATGTGCCCTGACTGGGAATCAAAATGGTGACCCTTTGGTTCCCAGCCCGTGCTCAATCCACTGAGCTACACCAGCCAGGGCCCATCTTTTTACTTTTTGATGCGCAGTCTTAAGGACTCAGAATCCTCGGTCAGGGAGAGGACAGGTAGGAGAGGCTGTGACCTGGCTGTGTGGAATTGCAAGCCTCATTCCTAGCAAACAGTGTACGCCTCCTGCACAGCCTGGAGGCCTTGGGGCTGCTGATAAGAACCGGTTCAGAATGCGCCTAGGATCGAGGCCAGGCCCTGAAGGGGTCAGAGGACAAAAAGGGCAACCAGCAAAGTCAGAAAATACCAGTGCTTCTTGTGTTGCTGATAAAACTTCCCTGTGACCTAGTAGAGTGGTCTTTGGTTTCTGCTTTACAGAGACAACATCTTTTGGTCTGGGAGGACACTAAATTCTCAAGTAAATGTGTGTGTGTTTGTGTGAGTTGCAGTTTTACTGTTGTGGGAAGGGAGGACATTAGCAATGATGATGATTATTTGTACAATCCTTTCACTAACCTATATTATAGTATACTATCTTTGCAAGAAGTGTGACTCGTATCATTTTTTCTTAATACGCTGTAAGTAGCAACACACTCTGGTGAATGTCCAGGTTTTCATTTTCCCACCACCCCTTCCTGAGACCTAGTTTGGACTCCTTACTCTGGAACTTCAGATGGTCACTGTGTTTCCGTAGTAACAGGAATGCCCAGCATCTTACAGTCTTCTTGTGTGGTGAGTGAAGGGACACAGGGCAGTCTGTCCCACACAGGGACAGAGTCACATAGGGCAGCACCCAGAACATTTAGAGCTGGGAGACCTGTGGGACACCTGAGCAGCCTGGTCTCCACCACTGTCCTGTGCCTGGCTGCATCCACCCCTTCAACTCCAGCTGGCGTGACGTGGTGGGATCCCACTCAGTGACTCGGCAGCCGCGGAGCTGCCTGGGCCCTCCTTCATCCAGGCGCCACTGCCACAGTCTTTCTGCAGCTTATGTGGCAGCACATCGTCATCCCAGCTACCAGTGCAGAGGGGGGTCCCCGGCCTCTGTCCAGGAGGGTGTACAGTGACCCAAAGGCCGTGGGGCTGTCATGGAGTTTGCCAGCATCTTCTGGTGCCTCTGGCTCAGGCAGGCCACTCGTAGTCACAGACGGGGGAAAATGGAGCAGGAGGGAACTCAGTCACCTGGCGCCACGAGGAGCTGGCTAGCTGTGAGTCCTGCACATCAGTTCCCAAGCCCCCATTGTATAGATTTAAAAATTAAATATACTGAAAAAACTTTCAGTGCTGGTAGTGGGACATATTTTTCTCTGTGACTTGTGGTTTTGTTTGTTTGTGTTTTTTAGCCATACAGTAATGACAATATATGGGTAACTTTTAAGTGTATCTCTATGTAGATTAGATATAGAGTAAAATTTATGGGAAATTTTATTGCAGATTTTAATTCTCCGTCCCAAGGAGACCTTGTCTGGCAGTATCCATTTCGAGGCTATCAGACAGCTCAGGGAAGAGAACAAGATGGTTCTGGATTTGCCTGTAGCCAGCGGTGTGGCTTTCAGTAAGTCTCCCAGACTTAAACATCCGAGAGTCTGTCCTTCTAGCCTTAGCGTCCTAAGTGACCCTTGAAAGCTTCTTTCAACTCTGAGTAATAATGACGCTGTTCTCCAGACTCTGTGTTTTATGGACAGTATCCTTTGTAGGTATAGTCACCCTCCCATGATAAAGGAGGACCCTGGGGCTCCAGGAGACAGAGGGGCCAAGGCCACACCAGCCATGAACGGATGGGCAGTTTTCAGTGCAGGCTTGGGGGTCCTCAAAGCCCTGTGTGTTCTTCTGTGCCCAGTCATCAATAAATTAATTTGCTATATCATCTATAAAGATTTGTGGGGGACGCACTAACCTTTATTTCCCTAAAAGGAAAACAGTCTGGAGAATCCTGAATTTCAATCTAATTTTAATTTTTCATAAAAAATAATTGGAGAATAGAATAAGCCATAAAAATATTGTGTAATAACCCAGGTGTAAATGATCTGATTAGGGTTATTTGAGCATTTGGACTATTTATTTATTCTTTTGGATTTCCTGGGGTCACTGTTCCCCTGCATCGAAGCAGGTACTAGAAAGGTGATTCAAGGAAAGATGTGGCTCTGTGTGGGTGTGATTTTTGTAGCCTGGCTTTTTCTGGTATTCTGGATGTAGTAATAGCTACTGCTTTCTGCTTATTTGCCAGGTGCCGTGATAAGCATTTTAAATTGCATCTCATTTAATCCTCACAATGGCCCTGCAAGGCAGGATTATAGACAAAGGAATTGAAAATTTTTTAAAGTATATTTTATTGATTATGCTATTGCAGTTGTCCCATCTTTTCTCCCCTTTATTCTCCTCCACCCTGCACCCCCCTCCCACCAACATTCCCCTCGTTAGTTCATGTCCATGGGTCGTACATATAAGTTCTTGGGCTTCTCCATTTCCTTACTATTCTTAACCTCCCCCTGTCTATTTTGTACCTACCATTTATGCTGCTTATTCCCTGTACTTTTTCCCCCATTTTCCTTCCTCCCCCTCCCTGCTGATAACCCTCCATTTAATCTCCATTTCTGTGGTTCTATTCCTGTTCTAGCTGTTTGCTTAGTTTGAGGTTCAATTGTTGATAGTTGTGAGTTTGTTGTCATTATACTGTTCATATTTTTGGTCTTCTTTTTCTTAGATAAGTCCCTTTAACATTTCATATAATAAGGGCTTGGTAATGATGAACTCCTTTATCTTGACCTTATCTGGGAAGCACTTTATCTGTCCTTCCATTCTAAATGATAGCTTTGCTGGATAGAGTAATCTTGGATGTAGGTCCTTGCCTTTCATGACTTGGAATACTTCTTTCCAGCTCCTTCTTGCCTGCAAGATTTCTTTTGAGAAATCAGCTCATAGTCTTACAGAAACTCCTTTGTAAGTAGCTGTCTCCTTTTCTCTTGCTGCTTTTAAGATTTTCTCCTTCTCTTTAATCTTGGGTAATGTAATTATGATGTGCCTTGGCGTGGACTTCCTTGGGTCCAACTTCTTTGGGATTCTCTGAGCTTCCTGGACTTCTTGGAAGTCTATTTCCTTTGCCAGATTGGGGAAGTTTTCTTTCATTATTTTTTCAAATAAGTTTTCAATTTCTTGCCCTTCCTCTTCTCCTTCTGGTACCCCTATGATTTGGATGTTGGAATGTTGCAAGTTGTCCTGGAGGTTTCTAAGCCTCTCCTCATTTTTTTGAATTCTTGTTTCTTTATTCTGTTCTGGTTGAATGTTTACTTCTTCCTTCTGGTACAAATTGTTGATTCGAGTCCATGTTTCCTTCCCTTCACAGTTGGTTCCCTGTATACTTTTCTTTATTTTACTTTATATAGCCTTCACTTCTTCCTCTATTTTGCAACCATACTCCACCATTTCTATGAGCATCCTGATGACCAGTGTTTTGAATTCTGCATCTGATAGGTTGGCTACCTCTTCATCACTTAGTTGTGTTATTTCTGGAGCTTTGATCTGTTCTTTCATTTGGGCCATATTTCCTTGTCTCAGGTGCACCTGTTACATTGTAAGGGACAGAGTCTTAGGTATTGACCAGGGCAGAGCAACCCACCTTGCCGCATTGTGGTGCTATACGTGGGGGAGGATCTGAGAGGGAACAACGCTATTTGTTCAGCTCTCAGTGGGCTTTCAGTCATTTTTCCCACTACCCACAAGCAAATTGAGCCCTTCTGGTGCTGATTCCTGGGTGGATGACTTGTGTATGTTCTAGGACCCTATAATTCTCTCCAATGAACTCTCCTGTGAGGCTGGGAGTTTCTTGTGCTACCGCAACCCCCACAGGTTTTTACAGCCAGAAGTTTTGAGGCTTTATTTCCCCATGCTGGAACCCTGGATTGCATGGTATGTCTTGCTCCCCAGTTGGTCCTCCTAGATTATCTGCATGCAAATGTAGGACTGCCTGCTCTGCCAGCCGCTGCCTAGCCTGCTCAGCCCTTCAACCGCTGCTTTACCCTGCATCCTCTTCTCCCCTCCTATAAGTCTGAATGAATATTTCTTCTTTAACTCCTTGGTTGTCGGACTTCCATACAGTTTGATTTTCTGGCAGTTCTGGTTGTTTTTTGTTTTTAAATTTGTTGTACTTTTGGTTGTGCAAGGAGGGAAAGTATATCTACCTACACCTCCATGTTAGCTGGAAGTCTAGGAATTGAAATTTTGTATAATGCTGAGTCTTGCCCAAAGTCACCCAGCTGGAATTTGAAGTTTAATTTTTCTGACTCTTAAGTTCACTAATTTATCTTTTGGTGATGATGTTAAACATGTAAAATGTATTTGCTGAAATAATTAATCTCATAAAAATCAAAGTCATTTTCTTTATTTTCTTTAGAACCATTAAAATGAATGCCACAATGCACATTCATCTAAATCAGATCACAAAGCTCCTAAAGCACTCATATAAAAGTGTATATTTTATGCCTTTTATTCTGTCTCCTTAAATACAGGTAAAATTAAACTCTGTTAGCTTTCCCTAATTAGCATATTTTTATGAACCCCCAAGACTTTAAAATTATTCAGTGTTAAATTATTATAAGTAACTTACCAGAAATTGGTAATTTGGCTATTTGATATTTGAAAATGAATGATATAAATTATACTAATTAGTTTTGATACATAATTCCAATTTGTCCTATTAATTTTTACTGGAAATTAACTACATTATTTTGTCAACTGAAGGATAATTACTCTTTAATGTTAAGTAAAAAATGCAGACAAATAGGATACAGAAATAAATCTATTAATTGTGTGTTAAAAAAGACTTACTAACTTAATCTGGCTTTATAAAGTACAATTCACTTTCAGTGAAAAATTCATAAATTTAAATAATATTTTTAATCAAAAACAGATGAAAGAAGATTGTAGAAAATGACTAATCACACAGAAAAGAATTAAATTTGGCCACTGGGTGTCAATCTTGATCCATATTCACAAGCTGCAGAATGAAAATCTTAACTGACTTTAGCTTTTCTTTGTAATTCTCTCTCCAAAGAGTTAAGGGAGCAACTTTGTTTAATAACTGACATAGTAACACATTTTCTCTTTTAAAGTCTTTGTACTTTGTCTCTCACCAATATGAAGTTTTTATTTTCAGAAAGTCTAAGGGAAAAAAGACTCAAAACAGCAGCAAAAGAGGGTAAAGGGGGATAAATGATAAAGAGAGGAGACTTGGCTTGGGGTGAACACACAATGCAATAAACAGATGATGTGTTATAGAATTTTACCCTCAAAACATATATAATTTATTAATCAATGTCACCCTCAATAAGTTCAATTGAAAAAAGAGCAGCAAAGAAAAGCAGATTTAACAAAAAATAAAATGACATTTATGCTTTCCAAATCTTCTTGTGGTGAGCTTGACTAGCTGTGCACGACAGCATGGGGCGACTTTGTTTCTGTACGGTACTCTGACCATGTAAAATTCCAAAGCCCCGTAGGTCAAATATTGGTCTGGAAAGTATAGCTCTCTTAGTGACATGGTGCATTTATTTTACAGTTACCTTTCAAACCGGAAAAAGGTAAAACTACAAAAGGTGTAAATGTAGGGGCACATCTCAGCTCCAGGATCCCCTTATCTTTACCTCTTTTTATTTTTTTTAAGATTTTATTTATTTATTTTTAGAGAAGGGAAGGGACAGAGAAAGAGAGGGAGCAAAACATCAGTGTGTGGTTGCCTCGCACACTGCCCCCCTGACTGAGGACCTTACCTAAAACCCAGGCATGTGCCCTGACTGGGAATCGAACCAGTGACCCTTTGGCACTTAATCCACTGAGCCACATCAGCCAGGGTCTTTACCGCCTTTTAATGTATCCTTCTAGAATCTAGATACAATGTGCAACCACAGCATTTATGCATACATATCTCCTCTGTGTTTCATATACAAATGGCACAACATTCGTGCCATTCTGAAACTTTCATTTTTTTAATGTTTAATAATGTATGTTGAAAGTTACTTCATATCAGGTAATATAGATCTGCCTCCTTCTGAATTGAGACCTTTTTTTTTTTTTAAAGATTTTATTTATTTATTTTTAGAGAGAGGAGAAGGAAGGGAGAAAGAGCAATGTATGGTTGCCTCTCACATGGCCCTCACTGGGGACCTGGCCTGCAACCTAGGCATGTGCCCCAACTGGGAATCAAACCGGGACCGCCTGGTTCCCAGCCCGCGCTTAATCCACTGAGCTACACCAGCCGGGCCCATTTTTTTTAAGATAATAAATAATGTCTGATGTTCTCATCACTTAGGATTTTAGAAGTGGTACCAAAGGCAAGAATTTGGTCAGACATGCCCATCCAGATTAGAGGAAATGGAACGTAGAGAAGTTGGATGTCCTCCCTTCTGATGGTTTGCAAGTCTTTGATGCTACTTTTCCTCCTCCTTCCTTCCAAGCCCCTCCAACAATCTCAAACATACCTCTGACTTCTGTTTACCTAACACTTCCTGATAAGTCTGCTTGGAAGCTGGCGGTCTACATAAGCCAAGCCACAGCTATGTTAGGGCCCCTAAGACACACCATAGCATTGTAAGGGCCCAGCAGAAAATGTACCATAACATCAGATAAAGCTGGATATCTGCAAATAACATGATAAAAACCCCTCTCATTTGAATTAAAACGATGCTGCTTGATTTCATTCATTTCTTAGCTACTGTACTGGATTGAGCGTATTGTTATTTTTTCTAATTTAGTAGTTGAAGACTTAAATTTGTTATCCCCAAAACAGGGCTGCCCCAAATGAGTGGATAGTTGCTGTAGGTTGCTGTGACCCCAAATTTACCCTTCCATGATGTTGGACGGACATTGAGACCATGCCGGACAAGATGCCAATAATCTTTCTGAAGCCAGCATAATCAGCATGTGTTGAGATGTGGCTTCAACAGGGAGCCAATGATTCCGACCCCCCTGGAGTCGCTGTGCTCTGCTGCTGGGTTTCACCGTCCCCTCCCGTCCCAAGCGCTGGGCGAGGCTGTTCCCAGGTTTTGAACTAACTTGTTTTTGAGGACTTCCAGAATTTGTTTCAGATCCTTGGTATCATTAGAGAAATGCTAGGAGGTAAGTGCTGGGGGACACCTGTTAGCAAACAGTGTGCTCTTTCTCTGCACAGTGTTAGGAGCCTTGGTTAGTAAGTGTTCTCTTGAAAAGCCTCTGGGCTTGATAATTCTACAAACGGTGCATAAGAAACCTCTCTGGACTGACTCTGCAGCATTATCTTTTAGGAGTTATGAGACACTCTTAGCAGTGGAGTCCTGCGGGGAATGTTCAACGTGCCATGCCCTGTGAGGATGTTCAGAGGCTGCCCTTGATGTGCAGCTGAAGTCCCTATGGCCTCAGAAGCTTCAATAGCACCTTGGCTGGGAATGACTTTGCCGGGGACCCCTGGCAGGTTGATCTGTAGGCCTTCCGGAGCAGTATTTCAATGCGCCTTCAGAATCTTGCTGCTGTTTAACTTATCAGGGTCTTCAAAGCCCTAATGCAGCTTTTGAAAGGGTCCAGCCCAAAGGAGGAGGGCTGGAGATGTTAGGACCGCAAAAAAGAGTGGCTGTTTCCCTGCCTCTCAGGCCTCTGCCACCAAGGATCCAGAAGAATGAGTTCCCTTCCTGGGATTGTTTTGGGGACTTTGGCCTCTAATTTCTACTTTTGCCTTTGGCCGATAACTGCTGCCAAATCCAGGGTCTGACCGGCCTCTCGGAAAGGCAAATATGGGATTTAATGCAATGTTTTTTTTGCATGTGTGTGCCCTTGGGTTAGGTAACTTACAGCTCCTTCATCTGTGAAATAAAAATGATATAATAGTACTGCCTGGGGAAATAAACAAGACGATGTCTGCACAGGGATTGGCACAGTGTCATCCAATTGTACGAACTCAGTAGATAGTGGCCACTCATGCTGGGAGAGAACGTTGCTTTTGTGGTTACCTGAAGAGGGTGATTTTAGTCATTCCTGGCCTAAAAAGGACCTGCTCTCCTGACTCTCTGACGCTTGAAATTCTGTAACTATTCATTCCTTCAAATAAAAATGTCTAGATAAATGTAAACACTTTTGTGAGAGAGAACATTCAGGCCAGGCATGTTTTACATATTAATGAGAATAATCTTAATAACAGATTTTGGTAAGATAGATAAGGGCACAGAGCACTTTGACGGAGGAAAAGAGTTCTCGCTGAGGAAAGGAACAGCAAAGATTATTAAGGCTTGGGACACCAGATAGACTTCCTCTATTTCGGAGTTCTGTATAAAGTTTCTCTATATCTTTGAATTATGTGTCCCTTTGGGAAGAATTGTCACCTAATGACCCATATGTATGTAGTCCTGTAGTTCTTCCATTGTTACATATTCATTCATTAATTTTTTTTTTTTAGGTTTTATTTATTTTTAGAAGGAGGGGAAGAGAGGGAGAGAAACATCGATATTCAAGAGATACATTGATCGGTTGCCTCTCACATGCCCCCAACTGAGGACATGGTTCGCAACCCAGGCAGGGGCCCTGACTGGGAACCAAACCGGTGACCTTCTGGGTCTCAGGCCAGCACTCAATCCACTGAGCCATACCAGCCAGGGCTAAATTTTTTTTTAAGAGGGAGCAGTCTTCTATTTTCAGACACATTCACAAAGAGGTTTTCAGCACATAAATTTTCCAGCAGAGAAGAGCAAACATAGAAATCAGCCTCCAGCCATCAGCAGCTGCTCAGCTCAGGGCCTAGATCCTCCCTGCCCAAGTGGTGGGGTGGAGGCGTGTACTTCCCTTCCCCTATTAGCTTACCCTGCCGCCTCATGATGGCACTCAGAAGAGTCATTGTTTTCTGCCGAGGCAGACATTCTACGAAAGCATCATGTTCTATGTTGCACTCTTTCTCTGCGCGGATGCCACCATTTCCACGTGCACATTCTCTTGTAAAACCATGGCACCAGCGTGGAATCTTGTGAGGCTGCTCAGCACTTTGGATTGACATCCAGTGCTGAGTCAGTGCCCAGCCTTTTCTGTGTATTAAGGTGCCCTTGTCCGCTCGCAGGTCACTAGTACTGGGTAATCTCTCATTAGTTTCTTTGCTTCAGTTCAACCAAGACCAGAAATGGTGTGAGAGCAGGGACCCCAGATACGCTCTTATTACTGCATGTATAATGCCATAATGCCTTTGAGGAAAGGTAGATAGGCACAATGTTTTTATAAATCTCTCTCTCTAGTTACATATCATTATACATTATATTTATATAATTGAATCTATTCAACTTTAATATAAATGAATATATATTTGTGTGTGTATATATATATATATATATACCCATATACATATTTACATACACATTTGAAAGTGATCCTTAATATTTTCATTCTGATGAGTATATTTGTTCAGAAGAGAACTGGTACTATTTCTAATTAAATGTACTTATTTTACAAAGAGGAATTTAAGAGCCAAAATGGAGAAGTTATTCCATCTAGATCACAGCTAATTATGGTGGAGCAGGAACTAAATCTGGATTTTTTAATACTTAAATGATATTTACTATTATTAACGTAGGAAACATCCAAACCTGTAGGGAATCTTTACAAGTTTATTTGAACCAAACTGAAGAGATATATATGCCACAGAGAAGGATCTCAGATGCTCTGGAAAAGAATAGTTTTGCAGCTTCTTTTCATGCATTTGAAATTACGGAGGGAATGTAAGGAGGATTACTCGGAGGCAAGCGAAGCAAGGCATCAGTTTACAGGACAGGTAACAAGATTATGCGTTCTCCTGAGGGTCAATGCCTCCTTCTAGGAGTATTGCTTCTGGTATTTCAAAGGTGTGTTAACCTAGATGCACAAGAACAATAGACAGGTTTGGCTTAAAACTTTTCACAGAAGAAGTTATGGTCTTGGGCATGGCTACCCACCATGACCTTCCCGGTCAGGAATTCACGATCAGATCATAAACTGTGAGGTTACTTTCCATAGAACCCCTTTTTCCATCCATACTATGTAGAACCCAGAGTAGCCAAGTAGTGAAACAATGAATGCCTGGGATAGCTGTGCTGTCTCAGTACATATCTGCAGATTTTATCTGAGGCTAGGTACTCAAAAAAGACATCATTCAATTGCATTAAAATACATACAGTATTTCCTAAAATGAATCTATGTGGTTAGAAGTCAGAATAGTGGTTACTCTTTGGTGGGGAAGAGAGTGTCATATCCTGAAAGGGTCATGAAAGGAACTTTCCGTGATGTTGGTAATGTTTGTTTCTTGACATGGTGCTGGCTTCATGGATTAATTTGGAAACAAACAATGATCTAACTGTATACTTAATGATTTATGTATCTATTTTACTCTTTAATTTGAAGTGTTTACTTAAAAAGGTATAGACTGGCTAAATGTCATCTATATGTAAGAGACTGAGTGCTGTTTTATCCACATTAAAGTAAGAATGGAAAGTGGAGCGGTAGGGTACAGGTTCACATTTTAGATTATCATAATTAATCCTCATATTTAATCCTCTAACTGTGTCCTGTCATTCTCCCCTGAAAGTCCAGTTTCTCCAAAATAAGCACATTTATTTAAAAACATTTCAGGCCCTGACTGGTGTGGCTTAGTTGGTTGGGCATCATTCTGCAAAGTGAAGGGCCGCCGGTTTGATTCCCAGTCAAGGCAGATGCCTGGGTTGTAGGTACAAGAGGCAATTTATTGATGTTTCTCTCTCACATAGATGCTTCTTGTACTCCCTTCCCCTCTGTCTAAAATAAATAAATCAAATAAATAAATAAATACATAAGAAAGATCTTTTTAAAAAAGGAACACTTCAGGTAAAAATCTACCCCTACAGACATCTTTTGTCCAAATTGTGTAGAAACATGGAGTTTAGTAAGTAGGTTTCTGGTTGTTGCCATGAGCCTAGGGTTAGAAATTTTTTGGTCATTGTATAACTTTCTACTGTGCTGCCATCAGATTTTTCCACCCCAAGACTTAAGAGGGATGATAACCCCTCCTCTGGACCTTGCAAGGGCACTGTTTGCGGGTGGAGGAGGGGCTGAGGTACCAGACACACAGCCATGACTTGAGCAGAGCTATTTCAGATGTTCCGTATGTTTCCACACTTTTGCTCCTCACTGTCTGAAAAGCATGTACAAGGAGGTCCAAGCATAGTTTCGTTGAAATGAATGTTAGCACAGAAGGGAGTGGGAATTAATAGGTTTTTATCAAGAAAAAAGAGGAGGCGGCGGCTGAATGCTATTGATGTAAAACTGACTATGGTCTGCCACCTCTTTCTCCTTCTTTGATCTTTTGCCATGATTTCCACCTTTAAAAGTTTTAATTAAGGCTTTGCCATGAAAGATAAGGCATCCTTATAGGTTCACCAGCGTCAGTGCAGTGCTTGCACTTTTATAGCTTTTTAAACTCTAAATCAGTTACAGAAAACCTGGGCCATTTTATATTTTAAATAACTATCAGCTTTCTAGAAATATAGTGATAGTTGTCTCAAGGTTCTGTATTCCCATTCATGAACTACTTTTTAAAAAATAATATGACAACTCACCATATGAAGCTGCTCTTTTTCTTTGTTAAAAAAATTCTTTTATAGTGTAAATTCCTTCAATTTCACTTTCCCTTTTTTTGGTTCCTACAAGAAAGATGTTAAGACAAATACTCTATGATCTCACGTATAAGTGGAACCTAATCAACAAAACAAACAAATGAGCAAAAAAGAACTGGAGCCACGGAAATAAAGAACAAACTGACAGGGACCAGAGTGGAGGGGGAGGGGATAACAGGGGAGAAGGAAACGTGTACAAAGGACCTGTGGGCAAGGACAATGGGAAGGGGACTGTCTTTGGGAGTGGGGCTGGACAGGGCGGGGGAGGGCAATGGTGGGGGGAAAGTGGGGACAACTGTAACTGAACAATTAAAAAACCAAAAACTGAGAAAGACATTAATTAAAAAAATATATACGTCAATTTTAACAATGAAAAATGCTCTCCTGACATTGTTTGGAGCATTCAGAAGTGACAAGACCCTTGCTGGCATTTTAATTTGGTTCACTGTCTTTGGCTCCCTATTTTTTAATTCAGTTTTATGGGGTATAATAGGCAAATAAAATTGTTAGATATTTAAACTGTACAACACGATGACTTGATGTATGTATATGTTGTGAAAGGTTTCCCCCCATTAAGTAACACATTCATCACTTTACATATTTATTTATTTTTGGTGTGAACATTTAGGTTCTATTTCTTAGTAAATTCAATACACGATATGGTGTTATCCGCTGCAGTTGCCATGCTGTGCATTAGATCATTGGATTCTCAGAACTTACTCATCCCTCACTGAAAGTTGGTGCCTTTTTGTCAGCCTCTCTCTCCCTATTTCTCCCGCCTACCCAGCCCCCGGCCACCCCTTTTCTACTCTCTGCTTCTGTGGGTTTGACATGTTTTGAAAGAAAACGAAAACAAAGGGACAGATGAGAATACTATAGTTATTAATGTGAATGGCAGGTGTAGATGAAAAGGAGATACAAGTATTGCTCAGTGCTTATTTTGAGGCCCAGAGATGAAATATTTTTCCCATTGAGTGATATTGGGAAACTCCTTTAAGAAATGTGCGCTTAGAAGCACTTCCATTGAAAAGATTCCGTGCTACTACTCCCCTCAGCATCCACATTCCAGCCCTATCTCTAGTTCAGAGATCTGAGAGTCAAAGTTAGAGAGAGATTTTAGAAAATAGGAATTTTTTTCCTTTTGCTGTAATTCAGCCCGAGGCCTTTTCATTTAAGTTGCCATTCCTGAGGGAAAACCCGTCAAACCTCCGAACCTGATAACGTCTGCCTGGGCCTGCTGCAGATAAGAGAGCTCCTGCCATAAAGGGCTGAGTTGATTTTAATTTGGCTTAAAACTACTCCAGTGAATTTGTTGTCAAAGGAGATATGCATACATTTCCTATTATATTTATGTGTTCAGTAATTAGTATACAGCGTCTTCATATGATTACCATTGTTGTCAAGGAATAAAATCTGATTTAAGATCACCAAAAATTATTTCCGTGGTGTATGTATAAGTGAGACCCTGGTTAATTAATGAGCTGACTGTTTTTTTCTATCACAGACTTATCTCATGGTGTTGTCTAGAAAGTCATTTACTGGTACATAAAGCAACTAATGTATACTGGAAATCAAAACATAGAATACGGAATGAGCCTCGGACAGGTAGCTCAGTGGGTTAGAGCATCGTCCAGATATGCCAAGGTTGCAGGTTCAACCCCTCTGGTCAGGCACGTTCACGAATCAGCCAATGAGTGCATCAACAAGTGGAATAACAGAGTGATGTTTCTCTCCTCTCTCTCACTCTCTCCTTTTCTCTGTCTCTCTCAAATCAACAATGTAATAATAATTAAATACTGAATGAGTCTCTCCTTTCCCAACACTGTGGCTCGCGTAATTTAGCCCGCTCAGTGTTGTCCCATGTCGTATTCTTTTGAAAACAAGTATGTAAATGTATTGCCAACATTTGAAAATTAGGTATTTCTCACAAAAATCCAAATTTCTGGCTTCTGTTACAAAATTAGAGGCTGGCAATACTAATACTAAATTCTCCCAGGACAATAATTGGCTGAAGCAGAGAAGTAGCTAAGTTATATATCACAGAACAATGTGGGTTTAAAAAAAATGACCCATATCAACTCATTTGTATTACCAGCCTGAGCCCTGGTGGCCTGTGAATTAGAGAGTCCTGTTTGAAGCAGGAATTGGTTTGGGTTAGATAAGATTTTGCAGGAAGCAAAAGAATTTTGGTGCTTTTGTGCAGAAGGCTGGAATGACCTGTGCGTTTCATAGTCAAGAGTCTAGACTTTGGTTTAAATGACCCTGGAACTTTATAGTAAAAATTCTAGACTTTGATTCAGATAAGTGCTCCAATCTCTGCTCTGCCATTTCCCAGTCTTGAAATTTGGGACAAATTGCTTAAATTTTCTTAAAGGGCTGCCTCTTGGGTAAGTGGAGATAATAACATCTCCCTCATAAGGTTGCTTTGAGAAGTATTAGAGTATAATTATTCCAGGACATTTACTAAAATTCTGAGATGGGTGCTACATTTGCATATTTTCAGTACTCATCTAAATATTATCTACATTATCTGATTAAATGTTTAGTCTCCATGTCAGAATTTTAAACCATTTCCCCTTCAGTATAATTCTTCCAAGGGAGCCAAGTGGTGGCTTTTCTGGCTGAATAAAGCTTCCTGTATTGTTTGGCTGGATTTCTGCATTCACAACAGCCATGCTTAAAAGTCACTGTAATTTCAGACGTCATTCCTAGAGTGGATAATAAGAAAAAGGTAAGACAAAACAAAACCCCAAGGAAGGATTAAGAATCCTTTGTGTGTGTGTGCAGAAAAGGGTTAAGGCAATTTCCCTGGACTGGAAAAATAGACTTGTCTTAGGGTACATATGTACCTCTCATAGGTACATATTTTACAAGTAAAATGTATAGCAGGGGCAACAGAAATCTTAGAATAATTGACTGAAGATTCAACCTCCTGCAATCCTTCCTTTAGTTATCATGCCTGCCCAGGTCTATAAAGTTATTAGTATTTATAGGAGACCGCTCTGTGTGGCGTGGGCTCAGCTCCCACTCGAAAAGGCCAGTGGAAAGCGAGGTCCTATGCACAGGACCCACGCCCACGGATAGGTTCTCCCGTGGGAAATCAGACCTGCATTGTACCTAGGCCGCTTTGAGGCTTGCTCTTTTTGCTAAAACTCCCTCACCCTGAATTGAGGCAGCAAACGTTTACTGCATATCTTTAAAGTAACTTCCTAAAATCTATGCTAAACCTTCCAAGGATGAATGTAACCAGTTCAACCACTTTTCCATTTACATTTGCAACTATCCTTCTTTTTTGAAGTAATTAGCCACATCCTCTTGTTTTCTGTAAAATGTAACCACCTAAAGTGAACCTGTGCATAGTAAATGAGGACCATCCTCAATGTAGTGTGCCCAGAAAAGCAATAAAAGCCTGTCAAGGCAAGGGTCGGGGCACTCTCCCCTTGAGAGAGTGGCTGTGCCGTCCCTTTTCCTCCATAGGATTCGGTAGTCCATGTGAAGTTGTCTCGTCTCAGCCACGATGCCACGGACCCCACAAGCCAGGGTCCACGTCAAGTGTTGTCCAAGCAGCAGCACCCTCAAGGTCAGGGCTTTCCACCTGGCTGCACAGGTAGAATCACCTGGGGGAGTTTAAACATTGGCAATGTCCAGGCCCTACTTCCAAAACTCTGATTTAATTGGTCCGAGGTGAAGCCTGGACGCCAGTGTAAGCTTCTGCCCTTATGACAGTACTGGGCGTTCGTGTAGGAAGGGAAGGCAACTCTCAAAAGAGCAGAACCTGGCCGTAGGTCTGTCTCTGAGACCATCTCCTCTTCTTGACATTTGTTGAACTACTTCTGCTGGCTGTAACGAACCGAGTTTCAACTTATTTAAGTACAAAGGAGAGAGAAATGCCATTGAGGCAAGTGGTCAGTCAATATTCCAGCAAGAGAAGGAAGGTTTATGCTAAACACGTTTAACATGGCTATAACAGCGTAAAACAGTTCAAGAGCAATTCATACTTTACACAATAGATCTCACTTGGTCATACTAAAAACCTCTGAGATGGATGTTATTATTATTTCTACTTTATGGGAGAATAAAAGAATTTGTAACAGGTATGAATTTTTCCGTAGCAACTTGTCACATTGTTATATTTAAAATGAAATTGAATCTATTTCTGAATTTCTGTTTGCCAAGATCAGTCAACAATTCAATATAAATAACTCACCTGCCAGTGGCTTGCACAAGAGCCCTGGTTTTAGGGACAGGGTGGGGTGAGCTGGGTCTTTGACCTCTGGTGGTCACCATTGTCAATCCACTCCTTCCTCTACTTGATACTTGCCACGTCCTGGTCCTTCACCATTTGGCTCCAGGTCAACCACAGAGAAAACCTTCACTAAGGTTACGGAAAGCCCCGTTGCTGTTTCCAAGGCTCTTGAACTTCGCAGGCTTCCTTGTGCCAGCCCCTCCTTCAACATTCTGGGTAGTTCCGAGAAGCTGGTGGAGGTTTTTCTTCCTCGTGGAACCCCGCCCTCTCCTCTCCTAGTCTTGCAGGAATCTGACAACCCTTGGGAGTCCAAGTGAGATCTCCTTTCCTTGGAGGCATAGGAGCCTTAATATCCTTAAAAACACTGTTCCCTCTCTTGGAACAAAGGAATGTAAAACTCAGGACACAAAGACCTGAATGTATTTTTTGAATGGGAAAAGGGAAAATAACATTCTTTTTATTTTTGGTGATGAATTCATAGCAGGCCAAAAGACGTAAATGAATGATTTATAATGCACTCTGGTGTAGTACTAGAAAGCTTTCAAAGCAAGTGAGACTGCTTCCTGGGATCTTCTCTTTTCATCAGAATTAATTCACTAACCCAATTTATGAAGGGTCTTGACACTTCATAAGTCCAAAAGTAAAAGGACACCTTCACTGAAGAAGTTTGAAATGAGACACTCCATCAGGACTTTTTTAAGTAAAGACAGAACTTCAATTTTTAATGAAGCTTCTTTGAAACAGCTGACTCTTCATGGCTAATTCTTTAGCATCTCCCCCTCCATATCCCTACCCTTTTAGATTTGTTTTTATGAGACTTCTTGAGTACTAAAAGTTAGTGGCTTTTCTCATTGGCCTTTATGCCAAGAGTCATACACCTAGTTCTAGAGGAGTTATGTTTGATGAGCAAAGGTTTACAGATCTTTGGGGACCCCTTGGGAGATCTAAGGGCATCTATTGCCTCATTCTCAGCGATGGAGACCTCAGCTGTAAATATAAATACAATCCAGGCAGTCTCTAGCTCAACGATTCAGTAATACAGCGATTTTCAATCCTTTCCATCTCATGGCACACATAAACTGATTACTAAAATTCTGCAGCACACAAAAAGATATGTTTTTTGCCAATCTGACCAAAAAAAAAAAAGATATAATTTTGATTCATTCACCCCAGATGGCTATTATTATGTTGGCTGTTGTCATTTTTTTTTTATTTGACAATCTAAAGGAAAAGAGGTCAGTGCCCTTGACTAAATAGTCAGGTATTGCATGCTTTCGAACTTCTTGTGGCACACCGATTAAAAATCAATGCAGTAATAGATAGATACCTGTAATCATAGAGCTCTAGCCTGTTCATTTGTTCTTGAAAATGAAAAGGGCAGACTTTTGCTGAGGCTGAAGTTATTGCACTTTATGAAGGATGCAGTAGGGTCTGGTGAATGGGGTAAGAAAAGAAGGAGCACAGAAATGGAAGTTTATTGCATATGATGAAAAATGTGGGGTCATTAATAGAACGGCCTCTGGGAAAGGCTGAAGACTCCTTGACAGGAAGAGAAGAGTGGGTATCTTGGCATTCTAGAGGACCTACATATTGGTGCCATCAAATAATCATAATTGATACTTACTGAACACTGATCCTCCCCAAAACTGTGTGGGATAAACCCTATTATCGGTCCCATTTTGCAGATAAAGAGACTGAGTTACTAGGAGCGTACACGCCAAGGCTGTGTTGCCAAAGTTACACAGCTAGGAGAGTAAGAGTTGGGACTTGAACTCAGGCAATATAGCTCTTAATTGTGATAGTTGCTTGTGTAGGCTCGTTGACTTTATTATTGGGGGGCTCTGGCGGGGAGTGGGGAACATGCTACAAATACTGTCTGTCTGTAACTCTGGCAAGGCTTCCCTGTGCAGCGCTGCCTGCCCAGCCGAGCTTTGCCCAGGAAACACCTTCCACTGTGAGTATGTATGGATGCAGCAGCAAGAGCTAAACATTCCCTTTTTTAACCTCCCCCATGGTTTATCCAGTAAAACAGTTACCTTAAGCATCTCAGAGTCCAAAGGTTGGAACTTTGCTTTTTCTTAAGAGATAGTAATCTGGGAAGGTTTTTAACTAAGAAAACACCTTTGCAAAGGGGTAAAAAATTGACTACTTGGTGACCATCCACCCAGGGGGCTCAGGACCTTTGGATTATTGACACAGTTCACCTATCTTGGCAGTCATATAGGATTTCTAGAGACTGGCACATTTTTGTTAACTGTTTTTAAAGCCACCAGACAGGGGGCTGTAGACTTGACAATATTGAACTAGGATAGCCCTGTTCTGATATACAGTTATAAAATGCTGGGGCATTTTTGGGTAGAGTGACACTTCCAAAAACAAAGTCCTACAAGTTCATGTCCATTTTATTAAATCACCAATAGTGTGGCTACTGACCAATGCAATCAAGTGTTGCTTATTTCTCAGACTATACAATTTCTTAACATACTTTGCTCTAATAGTTTTTGCAATGCACTGAATTCCAGGTGACAGTGTTAAAAATTAAAGCACTACTATATTTAACATTTGATGTTTGTGGTTATTAATGTTGTGTAGCATGTACATTAATAAAGAAGGGACAACCAGTGGGGTATTCACATTCCTTGCCCCAATAATTCCTTTTTACTGTAAACTTGGGGTGTCTCATCCCTGAAGCCCTTTCCAGCTTACACTTTTCCTTCTCTTTTCTTTGCACAAACTCTCCCGTTTGTTAGCAATCTTCTTTCCTGAATTGTCGCTTATTGAAACCCTTGCTCTCCGGCAGGGGCCAGTTTGAGAGCTGCTTCTTTGAGGATGCCTTCTTCGGGTACCCTGCTCTCCTTTGCAGTCCCCCAGCACTCAGCGCTGGTGAGCGTCACTCACATGACCTTGGTCCAGCCTGCCTGAATTTACGGTTACATCCATATGCATTTCACTTCATCTTCTAGATCAGGGGTTGGCAAACTTTTCCTGTTAGTGGCCAGACAGTAATTATTTTAGGCCTCGTGGGCTATGTGGTCTCTGTTGTAACTTCTTAGCTTTGCTGTTGGAGCATGAAAGCCAGCCATAGCCAATGCTTCAGTGAATTGGTGTAGCCGTGTTCTGCTAAAACTTGATCTTTCAAGGCACTGAAATTTGAATTTCACATAATGTTCACATGTCATGAAATATTATTCTTCTTTTGATTTTTTCCAATGATATAAAATTATAAACATTATCCCCACTCAGCTTGTAGGTTGTACAAACGTAGGCAGTTGGTGCACTTGGCCAGCAGTTTGCCCAACTCTGTTCAAGAGTATTAGTCCCTGGAAGGCAAAAACCACGTCAGAAAACTTTGTGTCCATCTCATACAACACTTGCTAGAAAACATTTCAAAGGTCAAGTCAATGTTATTTTTGGAATTAATGTGGCAATAAAAGAAGACATAACTGCATGATAGAAAGAAATAAAAAGACTTAAGTGGTTTGTGACCATTTTATTTATTCCCTTAGTCTTTCAGCTATAAAGAATTTGGAGAAGAAAGGTTGGATTTGATTGCAAAAACTGACCTAAGCAGAGTCAGCGCATTGAGAGACTGTTGTCACGAGAGGACCTGCCGGTTAATGCTGCAACGCCTTTGCCCAAAGGTTTGCACACACACAAAACCTCCTGAGCTCATCTGGAGTATAAATGTTTTAAATTACACATTTACTGTTGAAAATTGGGCGAGTAGGGGTTTTATCAGTGTTCAGAGAAAGAGCAAGAAACTCTGAAGCCCCTAAGGAGGACAAAAACCTGAGGAGATCTGAAGGAACTTTTCCATCTCCGTTGATAGCCAAATAGATTTTCTGTGACAAGAAAGTAGGATAAAGCTGGCTCACTATTGTTGACTCCATTTCTTTTTCTCTTATTGTTTGAATTCTTGTTATTTATTTATTAATTGCAGTTGACATTCAGCATTGTAAGAGTTTCAGGTTTATAGCATAGTGCTTAGACATTTCTATAATTTACAAAGTGATCCCCCCGATAAGTCTAGTACTCACCTGGTGCCATGTATAGTTATTACAGCATTATTGACTGGAGAATAGTCACAATTAAACACAAACATTTTTAAATATAAAACAAACTGTTTAAAGAGAGCAACAAGACATCTAGCAGCTGGGAGACCAAGATCCAAGAAAGAAAGCAAACACATTGAAGTAAGCCCAAAATTCTCTGCTACTTTTCTCCTCAAGGCATTTCCAATTTACTGAACTGAGGTTGCTAATGTGAAGTGGAGGCTAAGATGTGAAAAGATGAATCATAGCCTTTGGTGCTGGTGAGTTTGGGCCACCAAGGAGGAGGAATGGACCTGGAAAATGCTCCAGGGCTGAAGGGGAGATATAAGAGGATTAAGTGGTAATGGAAAAAATACAATAAAAAGTGAAAGAAAGAAAACACTCCCTGTTTTCCATTGAGATACCTAAAGGGCTTCACCTTGCAGTAGAAATACATCGGACGAGCCTGGAGCACTGTGTCATGCCAGTAAGTAAGGAAGTGCTCACAAGAAAAACAAAACCCCCAACCTACAATGATGGGCGTATGCCAAAGGGACCTAAGAACCAACCGAATGAGCTCCCAGTGACCAGAGCTAGAACTGCTTGAGCAATAAACAGAGTAGTATTGAATTAGAATCCAAACTATAAAATAAATATCCCAAATTCCACGTTGATATAAACAAATTATTGAACAAGTCAATAATCAGGGGTGCAAAAGCATTTCTTTGCTTCACCCTCAGGAGGTGGAGAATAAAACTTCCTATTTCTTCAGTGTGGGCTGCGCAAAATGACTTCCTTGTAAGGAGCACTAAATGAAAAGGGGGAAAGGAATGATGGCCGTGGAGAACCCTGACGGACACGACTTCAGCCAGATGATCAAGATGAACATCAGCCCTGACCAGTGTGGCTCAGCTGGGTGTCGTCCAGTGAAGCAAAAGGCCTCTGGTTCAATTCCCAGTCAGGGCACATGCCTGGGTTGCTGGTTGGGGAGCATTTGGAAGGCAACCAATTGATGTTTCTCTCCCTCTCCTTCCCTTCCTCTCTCTGAAAAAAAAAAAAAGATTAACATCAACTTGATAGGTCGTGTTTATAGTAAGCACTCTTGATGTAATGTCAGGAGAATGGCCCTTTATCTTTCTGGTCTTGCCCTCAGGGCCCCTAAGCCCAGTCTAATCATGTGAAAAACATCAGACAAACGCAGTTGAGAGGCGTTATACAAAATACCTGACTAGTACTTTTCAAAGCAGTCAAAGTCACCAAAACACAAAAACAGTGTTTTAGAAACTGTGGCAATCAAGAGGAGCCTAAGGAGACACGACAACAACTACGTGTAATGTGGTATTCTGGATGGGGTCTGGAAAGAGAAAAAGGACATTAGGTAAAACTAAGGAAATCCGAATAAAGTATGGACTTTAGTTCATAATAATGTATTCATAATGACTAATTAATTCTTACAAATGTACCATACTAATGTCAGTTGTTAATAATATGCCACAATGCGTGTGGGATATGGGGGAGCTCTTTGTACTAGCTTTGCAAATTTTATGTAAGTCCATCCTATAATTAAAAAGTTAATTTTAGAAAGACTTTGAACAGTACAAAGTTTATTGGAGGAAATATGAATGTCATCAAAGAATTTATAACTTGTGGCGAGTGTCCTAATGAAGGTTAGTGTTCGGTGGGATGGGGTTACAGAAAAGAAAGAGGCCTCTGGGAAAGGTGGAGATTTTACCACAAAGGAGAAAACATTTGATCTGAGGCTTGAGTTAAAAATAGCAATTGGTCAACCAGAGAGAAGAGGGGAAAGAAGTACTCTTCTCGTTCAGTTTGCATTTACTTAAAGCCACTGAAGTGTGAGACCCGGCAAGCGTCTTCCCCATTTTGAAATGCTCCTTGGCCTGCCCCGTCTTAGAGTCTCTTTCTCCAGACTGGACTCTGATCTAAGGAGTTTTAGTTTTTTGCCCACCAGACTGTCCAGTTATTAGGAAAATGAAATTAGCAGAAGTGATTTTTAATTGGATTTTTATGATTCTGTTCTTGATCTAAAGGTCTGAAATCCTATATAAAGATTTTGTTGTCACAGAACATTTGATTGTCCTGTATCAGAGTTTCTTGACCTCGAACTAGTGAAATTTGATGGCACATAATTCTTTGTGGTGGTGGGTGGGGGGAGGGGGTTGTCCTGTTCAATGTAGGATGTTTAGCGGCATCCCTGGTCTCCACCTCCTAGATGACAGTAGTATCCCCTCACCCCTTTGCAAGCCAAAATGGTCTCCAAATATTGCCAAATGACCCCATGGAACTGAGAAATACTGATCCTTTAAAAACTCAGATTACGAAGTTAATTGTAGGTCCTAAAGGCAAATACTGCTAAGGGAAAGTTTAAAAAACTTTAAAATACCCTGAGGATGTTTTCCATAGTTTACAAGATCTCAAGATCTCCGAATATGGTAAGCTGCATCTTGTAAGGTCTGATTTGGGTGAAATGCCAGAAACCAAATGCAGAGTTTGTGCTTGCTTTAGGCTCACCTGACTCCCAGGGATTCCTGTGCTTGTGTCTTTAAGTCCTAGAAACCTCAGGCAAGTTCTAATTTTATAGAGCACGTTTTCAGTTAGTTAGACCTGTTAGATTCTCTCTTGATTTTTTAAAAAAGATTTTATTTATTTATTTTTAGAGAGAGGGGAAGGGAGAAAGAGAGGGAGAGAAACATCAGTGTGTGGTTGACTGTCACCCTCCCTCCTCCCCCTACCACACACACACTGGGGACCTGGCTTGCAACCCAGGCATGTGCCCTGACTGGGAATTGAACCCATGACCCTTCGGTTTGTAGACCGGTACTCAATCCACTGAGCTACACCAGCCAGGTCTCCCTCTTGTTTTTTAAACCTTGGCCAAGACTTTTCATATGACTATATTTGCACATCAGGAGGATTCCCTTGTCATATTATACCAGATGTCTCCATTTTTGGTTTGGAAAACCACTGATTAGACCTTTAGGTCTTGGCCCTGGCTATGCACCAGAGACAGGCAGCTCGCTTGTGGCTTAGGACTTCCCTGGGCATGAGGCTGGCAAGTCAAAAGTTGTAAAAACAAAAAAAAGGTGGGTGAAGTGGGTCATAAATACAATGATCTTCTCCTGTGGACTGCGGTTATTACATTGGAAGTATACCAGGGCTGTCTTGTCGTGAGGTAACTTGATGTCTTTTGACACTTCTTTAATGGTTTCAGTCTGGCTCAGTTTTGCAAAGGGCAGAGACCCACACAAGCTTGCTCAAGCAAAAGGAGGATTCTTGGTAGGATATATACTAGGTTAGGAACTAGACCCAGAGCATGGGCAGGAATTGAGGCAGTTCCGGGAATCTCTGCCTGTCTCTTTCCTAATCTTCCCTTCAGAGCCGGGAAAGTAGTATGTTTGAGGAACTAAGTGGAGGACAGTGTGCTAGACTGTCACATGACATTCAAAGATGGCCAGGGGCCAGATCATGCAAGTGTTTGTAGGCCATGCTAAAACTTTTGAATTTTATTCCAGGAATAATGGGAAAACTATTAGAGTGTTACAACCCAGTGATTGATATAGTCAGCATGACTCCCCCAAATTATTGTGGCTGCAGAGGGAGGTGCTTTGTGGAGGCCATGGGAAGACAAGTGTGAGAAGAGTTGGGCTCAGGGAAATAAAGAGAAAGATGAGGGCATGCAGAAGGGCCTCCAGCGAAAGAAAACACTGCAGAACTGCTGCCTAATTCCTAGCAACGTGAGTAAGAGTGCTGATGAAGATCTGAAGATCCGGGCAATGATAGCCTGGAGCCGTTGAGCCATTGCTTCACATTTTGCTAATTGATGACATTGAAATGCCTGAACGAGAAAACAGGATCCTCAGTGAGACAGTTCCTGGGCACAAAATACGATGTGGGAACACACAACCTACTGGCCCACGTGCAGCACCGGAAAGGCCAGAATGAGGGAGCTTTGGAGAGCTTGGAAGAAGCTGAAGACTTAATCCAAGGAGAATATGCCAACCAACCAGACGTGAGGGAGCTGGTTACCTGGGGCAACTACGCTTGGCTGTGCAGATTGGCAGAAGCCCGGATTTACCTGGACAAAGTGGAGAGCCTGTGCAGGGAGTTTGCCAGTTCCTCCTGCTGCAGAAAGTGGTGTGTTGAGGTGGACTAGGAGGAAGAATGGGCCTTGCTGAAACGTAGAGGAAAGGATTATGAACAGGTCAGGGCTCTGGAAGTAAATCCTGAAACCCTGAACTCAGCATTGGGTAGGCGGTCACCACCTATGGTCTGGGCGGCCTTCACAAGGCATCACAGATTAGTGTGACATTTTCTCTAAATCCAGAAGATGCACATGCGCGCACACACACACACAGGCTGTCCTCACCCTAAAACTTCAGGATGTAGGGCAAGAAGCTGGAGGAAAAAAGTGCATTCAAGAAGCACTGAACAGCCCTGGCTGGTGTGGCTCAGTGGATTGAGCGCGGGCTGGGAACCAGAGGGTCCCGGTTCGATTCCCGGTCAGGGCACATGCCTGGGTTGCGGGCCAGGTCCCCTGTGAGGGCCATGTGAGAGGCAACCATACATTGCTGTTTCTCTCCTTCTCTGTCTCCCACCCTTCTCCTCTCTCTAAAAAAAAATAAATAAATAAAATCTTTAAAAAAAAAAAAAAAGAAGCACTGAACAAGAAGTCCTCGCAGAGCTCGTCTTTCAATACGCGGCCGAGTTTACCAAACAAAATACTCTCTGGATAAAGCTCTTCAGTTTATAAAGATGGCCTTGCAGGCAGCACCCTTCTCTGCCCAGAGATAAGACTTTGCTCTAGAACACAAGTTTTTCAGATATGGAAAGCTACAAACGGTCAGTCTAGAAGACAGGATAGATAAAAGGCAGACAGAATGACGAGATTAGCCATCTCACTTTGAATTTGCTCTGGAACAGAAGCCCACTTTTGGCATTGCTGATGTACTGCTGGCAGATAATGGACATAGGAGCAGGCAACTGCAGAAAAGCTGGAGACGCTTATGAAAAGTGTCACACATAAAATCACTTGAGGAATAAAATCCGCAAGAGAGATACTCTATGATGGCTGACTTCAGGAATTTTGAAGGAAATCTGAAGTCGATGCAATGATCCATTATTTAAAAGCAGAGAAAATAGAAGAAGCATCATTTTTAAAGGATAAAAGTATCTTTTTGGAGGGAAATAGGCTTTAAAGAAACTTCAGAGAAATAAATTAGACATAGAAAGCTTGAGAATCTTTGGTTCATGTACAAATTGACAGAAGAAATTAATAAAGTGCTGGAGTATTATGAGCAGACCCTGAGGTTGGCAGTGCACTCGGGGAACTCTGAGGGGACACGGTCCTCAGGCACTGAAATATGGGTCACTGTCACATTTCACTTGATTTTAGGTTAGCACATACTTTCATCTTTTCTGCTTGTTGCTTTCAGGAACATGTAATGTAATTCACTGCAATGATGTAATTTTTAAAAAAGATTTAATTTATTTGTTTTTAGAGGGGGTGGGGAGAAGGAGAGGGAAACATCGATGTGCGAGAGATACACCGATGGGCTGCTTCTCATGTGCCCCCAACTGGGGACCTGGCCTACAGCCCAGGCATACACCCTGACTGGGAATCAAACTGGTGACCCTTGGTTCATAGGCCAGCACTTGATCCACTGAGCCACACCAGCTGGGTTAACGATATAATTTTTGAACAATTACTTGAACCCGGTAAAATATTAGTTGTATTCAGAAAATAGTGAAACAGAATATATATGTCCTTGTGGGTCAGAGTGAAGAAGAGAGAGAGAAACCCTTTCTCTGTGAATGCTATATAATAGAAATAGTTTTTTTCCCAGTAGATTTGTAGCAAATAGAACACTGCCCTTACAATGAAAGAAGGAGGGCCTCATAAGTCAGCAGGGGGAGTTAGGGAAGGGTTCCTGGAAGAAGAGACATTTTAGATGACACTGGAAAGTTGAATAGGAGTTTCCCAGATGAAGGGAAGTTTTAGGCGGGGAGAATGTTCTATACAGTGGGAATAATAAGAGCAAACAGTGGGAGACAAGAGAGGAACTGTCCGTATGGGATTTATGATTTAATGCAAAGTTCCACAGACTTAAATACTTTTATTTTAATATAATTTCAAGCTCACAGAAAAGTTGCAAGAAACTCCCACATACTCTGCCCATTTGCTCTCTCTCTCCCTAAACACACACACAAGCACAGACACACGCACTCCCCCCACCCCCCAAAATTATTTGAGGATAAGTTGCAAAACTCATGTTGCTGAACCCCTGAATACTTGAGGGTGTATTTCCTAGGAACAGGGACATGCTATTTTATAACCAAGATCAGACAATTTAACATTATGATAGTTATCCACTCTACAGTCTATATTGAAATGCCACTGATTTCCCCCAAAATGTCTTTAGAGCTCTTATTTCCTCCAGTCCAAGTCCAACCCAAGGTCATGTGTTACATTTAGTCATCTTTTGTCTAAAAAGTTTCTCAGCCTTCTTTCATAATCTTCCCATATTTGAAGAATACATGTTGGTTTTTTATAGAATGGCCCTCAGTTTCTGATTGTCTAATGCTTTCCCATGTTAAGTTTGAGTTCTGCATTTTTGTCAGTAATACCATGTGGCATCTGTTGTGTTTACCACTTTTCTGAAATCTTGATGCTTTAACATCTGCCCTGCATGCATATGCTGGACGCACCGTGTTCCGGGCAACCTGACAACCAGTCTGCCTGAGTCCCCTGGCCTTGACCTTCTGGCTCCCTCATTGTCTCCCCTTGGGAGTTCTCTACAAACTAGCCAATCCTAAACCTGCCTACCCTTCCCACCTATTCCTTCCTTTCAAAACCACAGTAGGAGTGCTTGTGCACAGTTCCCCTCTTTCCCTTTCTGAGTGAAGACTTCAGTGGTTCGCTGTGTGGCCCCCAAGGTGTGACCTATGTTCCCTCTCTTGGGATCAGTGAGTGTAATAAACTATCTTTTCAATGGTAGTTGTCTCCTGATCTGTTGACCTTACCATACCTGAATAACAATTAAACCTATTAAAATACCTGCCAGTTTCTATTTTATTTTTAGAACAATAAACACTTTTATTACACAAGCTAAGATAGGAGGGAGGATTCTTTGCCTATCTGGGCCTTGATTGTCTTCAGCTAGAACTCCACTCCTTGCCTTCCAGCACAGGCCACCTGCACGGCCACAGTGGCTGGTCTTGCAGGCTGCATGCAAGAAGCCTGCCCTTATTGATCGTTTTTTGTTTAAAATCTCCTTCTCCTCAGGAGTCAGCTTGGCCCCCTTCTCGTGGCCCAGGGGCAAGTACATTCTGGGATTTATACCAACCTCCGGACAGTGTGCTGTCAATGAGCACCAGGCGGCTCTTTACGAGGGCCTTGGTGTGGACCAGTCCGTTGTTGGACGTGTTGTAGATAACGTCAGTAACCCTTGTTTTACACGCACAACACTTGGAGCCCTGGAGAAGTCGCTCACAGCCGGCTCAAGGATCCGCACTTCTTGTTGCCTCCCGGCATGCGGCCTGTGTGTGTGCCTGGCGGGGGGCCAGTCTTAGTGTGGGCGGCAGGCTGTCCTCGCTTATATTTTGCTTCTTATGGTAGGACTTTCTCTTGCCCCATCTTGGGGTGCTTGTGCCAGTTGTCCTGAGAGATGCCCATGACTTGGTGCTGGCTGCAAAGAGCAGTTTCTTTTTTTTCTCATTAATAAGTAATTTGTGGGATGATACTTCAAACTTTTTTTGACCGAGATGGATAATAAGAAATATACTTTACATGATGACAGAAACATATGTACATAGATCTGAAATAGGAGTCTGGTGAAACAATACACGTCCTTTTCATAGGAAAGTTATTTTAGTTCCTATTCTATTTCATTTGAAAATAACTTCGCCTGAACTACTAAATTGAATTCAGAACCCTCCAATGGGTAATGACCTTTGTTTGAAAGCACTAGTTGATGGAAATGTCACTTTGGATCGTTTACTTGCAGAATGGAAAACAGAAGGGTAGACGGGAGTGGGGCGAAACTGACAGCCAGCGGCCCATGCTTACAAGGCTCTGGCCGGAACTCAGATGAGAGCAGTTGGAGGCTACTGGTAGTGAGGTGGAGGGGAGTGGGCAGGTTTGAGAGAGAGTGGATCGGGAATTTGAGTTAACAGAATTTCATGATTGATTGCAGTGGGGGTGGGGAAAAGAAGGAGGAGTCAAGAATGACAATTAAGGCCTCGGCATCCAGTGTGGATGATGATGCCCCTTACTGAAATAAGCAACCCTGCAGGTTTATGGTTCAGACTCCTTCATGCTGAGTTTGTAGTTTTAGGCACATTGGGTTGGAGCCATTCAATGGGCAGTTGTCTCTGGCACTCAGGAGGTAAATCTGGGTAGAATTAGTAGCACACTGAAGGTGGATGTTACTCAAGGGACTTTACAACTTCCCCACCATTGCAGAACACAGAAATTGGTTCGGAATAAGAAAAAGTGCTCTGAAAATATTTCCACTGATTTGGTGTTGAGATGCATAAAAAATAATACAAATAAGTAAAAAATATATCAAGGAAATCAATTAACATGAATTTACCACAATACATTTCACTCTCAGAACTTTCCGTCTCTTTTGGAAAACTACTCTGTATCGTCTTATATAGACATATGTACAGAGAAAGGAGGAAAATAAAGAAACTACACTTTTGCCTTACATAGAAACAATGCTGGCTTAAATCACACAAATGCGTTATCTCGGGCTTTCTCAGATGCTGGTCCTTGGATTTGGTCCTGCAGATGCAGCAATGCGCATTTCCAGGGAGAGAGACCGGCGGTGAACAGGCACAGGGTTCGGGCTGCAAAAGATACCTGTTTTCAAGCGACGGGAGTTTGAGGAAAAAAAATTCTTTTTCTAGTAGAAAAGAGTGTGAGTTTACATGCACAGGGCTGGAAATGATGGACCGTGCCGTTAGTCTCCTCTTATCCCCAACCTTTATTTGCTCCCCTCCCTCCCATTCTCCTCCCTTCTCTCCCCAGGCCCGGCGTTATTCTGGGATTAACGGCGGGGTCGGCCCGGTGCACAAACGCAGCTGGCTGCTACAGTCAGCGGGAGCCCTGCTGTGCAACCACGTCAGGAATTCCAGTAAGTTGGCAACACAGGAACACAAAGACAACAACAATGAGGAAAACCTTTCAGTGCAGAAAGGAATGTTTGCAGGCCCGGCTGCTACAGTGAAAGGACGCGCTCTCGCACCCGCCGCGCGCACGGGCAGCGGCCCGGAGCCCCGCCACCGCCGCCCCGCGGCCCCAGGCGCGCCTCCCCAGCGCCCGTGGCCGCGCTTTGTAACTTGCGGGTGCGGGATGCTCATTGACTATGCAGCGGCCCGGGCCAGCGTCGGTTGGCCTGACCCCGGCGCGGTCTCGTACCGTCGCCCGGCCGCCCGGAACCGGCATAAATCACCGCGGAGGCGAACGCGCAGCTTCTCGCCCCCTCGCAGCTTCCCTCCTCCCGCCCGCCCGACTCGCCCCTCACTGCCAGGCCCCCGCTCCCTGCGGTCCCCGGTCCTCCCTCCTCCGCGGTGCCGCGCACGGCCCAGCTGTGCTAGGATGCAAGTAACGTTCTGCGGATTTTGAACAGACAACTCTGGATTTCCAAATTCAGAAATCTCGAAAAGGAAGCCACGATCGCTCTCCCGCCCTTTCTCACACCCTACTCTTTCTAAGCCTTAGTTTTTCTCTTCCTGAGTCCATTTTCCCCTCTTTTTGTGTCTTTCAAAAGTAATACCTATCACCCCCCTCGACCCCCTCCCCCAGCTCCGCAAAGTTTTGCCAACCATCGAAGCTCACGAAAGGTTCGCGATACGAACTGTTGGGGGTCACCGGGGCCCCAGATGACCCGCGTTATGGAGAGAAAGGGTGTCATTAACTGGCAGAATCGTGCCCCCGGGGAGGGTGAGACGGAGGGACCCTACCCCGGGATTTCGTGGAAACAGTGTTGCCGCCACAGCCACAGCCCCTCGGGACGAAAGGGCTCCTGATTCTTTGGACCAGGAGCCAGTGCCTGGGGCCCGGACGCGGAGTTGGCCCGGGGACCGGGGTGGAGATTCTGGGGCGATTCTGGGCCCCGGGAACATCCCCTCCTCACACAGGGCTCCCAGAGCCAGGCACTGCGTAGGGTGCACCAACTCTCCC
>PVJI01011857.1:0-54198 GCA_004026765.1 Micronycteris hirsuta | reverse complement strand
CTCACTTATGGCAGCTTCTGCGAGCTAATACGTGGCAATGGTTGGCATTCGAGATGAAGGGAGAACACGAAGGAATTGTGTTTTTTAGAGAAGAATGGGCAGATGGTGGGGGAGAGTGGGTAGGGAAGATTAAACAAAGCTTTTAGAATGGTAGGAAATAAAGAGCGGAAAATTTGTATTAGCTCTTGGGAAGAATTTCTTGATCATAAGGTTTGTAAGCAAGGGAATAAGTTACTGAGGGGATAGTAAAATTAAAAGCTCTAATAAAATATTAAATAACTATTCATATGGAGCAGTTTATGTAGGCTTTAATGTGAAGGCAGGGAGCCGGAATTGAATTCAGCCTTGAAAAATGTTGTGGACCCTTGCACGCATAAAAATATTTAATAGCTAATAAAGATTGTTTTATCCCCATAAGGATGTGCACAGCTAGTAATATTACAAATATCAAAATTATTTATTTTACTCTAAGCATCGGTGATCAGGAAAAGCAGCTGATTACATAATATTTTAAATGTATTTACATATCTAAATTGAAAGAGAATCATACTGCTTATTATTATTTGGGAAAACATGGAAATCCTCCCCAAACTGGAGAGGAATAAATTCCAATTTTTCAATGAGGTAATACAGATTCTTAAAACTATAGGCAAATAACTTTGATATCAGTCTTCCTTGATAGTCTAAACTCTGTTGGAAAAACCTAGAAAAGACTGAGGTAATACCCAGGGACCAGTGTAGATTCACTAAAAAAAAAAAAAAAAAAAATCTAGTCTCTTCATTCTCATTCCCTTTTGGGGGACTTGCTAAATTTGTAGCCTCAGAAGCCGGATGATATGGAATATCATGATCACAACAATGAAGGAATCAAATGGGAAAATATGGCCAATATGCTAATAACATTCACAATTCTGATGCAATCAGGTGCATTTAGGGTGGTACGGCCATTGACCATTCACAATTCTTACTAGAGCATATTATTAGATTGTTCTTCAATTTGGAGAGAAGTCTTTAGTAGATTTCCACATTAAATTCTAATTTAAAGACTGAAATCTAAGTCCTTAAGCACTCTCCAAATATAATTCATTATCTTTTTTTTCTGAGATACAGTATTAAATCAGAGGACCAAACATTGGGATTATAAGGGCTAATAAATTATGCCCATTTGTTCTTTACCACTAAGTGATAAAATATGATGAAAGTACCACAGTTAATTCTGTTTGGAAATTGAGGCTTAGAAAAGGACTGTGGACATGTCATTTCAAGTTTCTGTGTTTTTTTCCCTCCGACTATTCCCTCATTTCCTGCCTCATCGCCCGTCTATTTTTTGGAACAGGTTACCCCAGGGAAAATTTTGGTCTCTCCAAATCATTGTGTCCTTTTCGTACCGAAAAGGGAGGGAAGAGACTGAACCCCCATTGCTTATGACTCATTAATAGATTATTGCCATAAAAAGTGGAGTAATGGCTGTCACATATAAACATGACGATTCACATCCTCTGGGGATGCATGAGTAAGGGATGGGCAAGAGGCCAAGAGAATTCATTACATGAGGAAGTCCCACACAGAAACATAAGAAAAGGTGGAGTAGGCATTAGCTCTTGTAAATAAGTCAGATATCGAACTATTGACTCCAAAGGTTTACCACTCTATCAAAGAGCTTATATTCGGAAAGTATATCAGTATCTTATTATTAAAATCTTGATTTTAGCTGACAGCTGTAGAACAAGTGTTGTTCATACTTCTTAGGGAGAAGTGGAATGCTTCCTAACCTGAAGGTATTTGTCTGAGGAAGTGGTGAAAAGAATTAAGCGAGATCAGGGGAAGCTGGAATTGCTCAGTGTGAAGACACGCAAGCTGGGAGTGATGGCTCTTTTCAAGAGCCCTAAGAGCTATCATGTGAAAGAGGCACTTAATTTATTTTGTGTAACTAGAAAAGGCAGAATTAGGGCAACATGATAGAAGGTTCGAGAAGTAGATTGAAATGCACTAAGGAATTTTTTTTTCAAAATTAGAACTGATAAAAATGGAAAGGGCGCACTTGAAGAATACTCATGTTGTATCATTTACCGAGCAGAGGCTGGCTACCGCAGAAAACCTAGAGCAGTTCTCCTGTCAAGATGGCAGGTAGCTAAACACAGTAGTCACATCCTCTCACAGTCACAGCAAAATTACCACTGAACTATAGAAAAACCAACATTCAGAACTGCCTGAAATCTAGCTGAATGGAGGTTATAAAACTGGGGATTTAAAGAAGAAAGCACACTGAGACTGGTAGGAGGGCGGAGATGCAGAATCAGCTAGTCCCACATCAGTGTGTGGTAGGTAAAAACTGGGAGGGATATCTCAGCTTCAGAGTTCCCCCAGAGGAGCGAGAGGTCCCAGTCCAGGCTTCCAGTGCCAGGAAGAGAAGTCCCCATAACTTCTGGCTGTGATAACCCATGGAAATTGAAGCAGAGGGAGACAGAGGGCTTGTGAAGTCCCAAACAACTCCTCTAAAGGGCCTACACATGGACTTATTCAGACTCACTCCGTCTAGGCCCCAGTACTGGGGCAGCAGCTCAAAAGGCACCAGGGACATATGGAGAGGAACTGAATTGACTAGCTTTGGGGAAGGAGCTGGAGGGGCAGGTTTCTACAAGAAAGAAGTACTGGCAGAGGCCATTTTTCTGTTGATGAGCCCTCTCCCCCAGACCTGGCAGGTGAGTGCCATATCTGAGTCTCCTTCAACCTGGCTGACACTATAGCCCCACCCTGGTGATTCCCTGAGGCCTGGCCCCACCAAATTCCAGGCCCACCAAAGCTGTTTCTGGTGGTTTTTCCACAAGAATGACCTGTCTTGGCTAATGCTTCAGATTTTCCTAAACTCTCTAAAATAAGCAGTATCTGGCCTCAGCATGCCCCAGACCCCTCACTAAGTGGCCCCAGGCCCAGCACTAGCAGCAGCTGGCATTGGTTCACAGCTTGGCCTCTTCTGGGTACCTCCAAGCCCAGCACAAGTAGCAACCACCCGCAGATGGCTTTGTAGCACATGCCAGGAGGCCTTGGGCAGAACACAGGCAGCGACCATGGCCTATACCTCCCGGGAGGCCCAAGAACAAACACACCCAGTGGGAAGTTTCAGACTATATCAAAGCACCACTCAGCTACCTCCACAAGTGACACACTGAAGGGACAGACCCAGCAGGAACAAGAGCCTGGCTGAAGTTAAGTCCTGATCCATGGGGTGGGCCCCTGAACAGCTGATCCTCTACAATGGTGGTCCCGGCCAGTTCTCACAGTCTATTGGCCTGGGTGTAAAACCCTCCGATTGACATGCCAACAGCAATCATGGCTCAACTTTAAGAGAAGGGTGTACATAGCCCTCACAGAATATGACTCAGATAAATGTGGAGGCTGTGCCACTGAATCCTATAGGACACCTACTACATTAAGGTACTCTACCAAATCAGGAGATGCAGTAGCTCCACCTAATACACAGAAACAAACACAGGGCAGCAGCCAAAATAAGGAAACAGGTCCCAAAAGGAAAAATAAGAAAAAGAACTAAATGAAATGGAGGCAAGCAAGCTAATGAATACAGAATTCAAAACAATAGTTTTAAGGATGCTCAAGGAACTTAGTGTGAACTACAACAGCATAAAAAAGGACATGAAAACCATTTAAAAAACAGTCACAAATGAAGGATATACTAACTGAAATGAAGAACAATGTACAGGGAATCAACAGTAGAGAAGATGAAGCTGAGAATCAAACCAGTGATTTGAAATATAAGGAAACAAACAAACGAACAAAAAAAGACCATTGAATCAGAACAGCAAAAAGAAAAAAGAATGCAAAAAAAAAAATGAGGATAGTATAAGGAACCTCTGGGACAACCTAATGTGAATGAGCATTCATATTATGGGCGTGCCAAAAGAAGACAGAAAGCAAGGGATCAAGAACGTATTTGAAAAAATAAGGACAGAAAAATTCCCTAAGCTGGTGGAGGAAATAGACATACAAATCCAGGAAGTGTGGAAAGTCCTAAATAAGATGAACCCAAAGAGACCCACACCAAGAAACATCATAATTAAAATGCAAAAGATTAAAGACAAAGAATCTTAAAGCAGCAAAAGAAGAACAGTTAGTTACCTACAACGGAGCTCCCTTAAACTGTCAACTGATTTCTCAACAGAAATTTTGCAAGCCAATATTACAAAGTGGTAGAAAACAAGGACCTACAACCAAGAATACTCTACCCAGCAAAGCTATAATTTAGAATCAAAGAACATATAAAGAACTTCCCAGGCAAGAAGCTAAAGGAGTTCATCACCACCAAATCAGTATTATATGAAATGGTAAAGGCTCTTCTTTTAGAACAAGAAAAAAAAAGACCAGAAATATGAATCATAAAATGGCAATAAACATATATCTATCAACAAATGAATCTAAAAAAAAAACAAATAATCAGAACAAAAACAAACGCATAGATACAGAAAACATTTTGATGGTTGCCAGATGGGAGGGAACATGGGGGGATGGGTGAAGAGGTGAGGGGATTAAGAAGTTCTAGTTGGCAGTTACAGAATAGTCATGGGGATGTAAAGCACAACATATAGTCAATAATATTCTAATAACTGTATGCTCGTAGATGGATATGAGATTTTTCAGGATAATCACTTGGTAGTAAGTTATATATTGTCTAATCAATGGAGTGTACACCTGAAGCTAATATAATATTGCATGCCAACTATAACTGAAACATTTTAAAAGATAATTTAAAAAGACAAAACTATAAAATTAACTATTTACCAAAAAAAGCTAGAGCAGCAGATATGGTATGGAGTGGACAGTGGACTAGATCACTCCAGAGGGCTCTGAGTTCTCATCGTGTTAGGAGGTTGTCATGGTAACAGGGACCTTGTACAAGCACTGCTCATCGGACACACTCATAAAGCAATTTATTTGGTCTTCCATAGTTCCTTTCCATCTGCTCACTGGGGCAAGTTTTGCTGCTGACCCTGAAATGAAAATTTGGGCAGGCTTCTCTATTCACTTTTAGGATATGAAAAGGTGTATAGTAACTTTAATTGTAGAGGAAAGTCCCAAGTCCCTAATTACAGAGTGCTCTCCAATATTATAATATAAACCCAAAATGTAATGTGAGAATGAGGCTTTCTGTCTTCTCTCCCCTCTTGGGCCTATTGTGAATGGGAAACCTGCTTTCGGGAGAGATGCCAGATACCTTTCTTTTAGCTCACCATTCTGTCTCTCCTTACCATCTCATGAATCAAGATTTTGACTTCTTTGGGGTGAAAGCTTGGAGGGTAATGAGGTAAAGATAGAGCTGGAATGTAGTTATTTGACGGGTACCGTTGTGGCGATTTAGTTTTGACATGTTTTGAATGAGGTATATCCTGCAGGTACATTCTTTATCTTGTGAGAGTTCTCATCTGCATTTCCCCTTGATGGTGATAAACTCATCTTATCTTCTTTCCTTACTCCTCCAGCATGCCCTTGGAATCTGAGGACATGTTTAACATTCCCCTGTTGACATCTGTTTGCATCCTGTAAGTGCTCTGTGGATAGTATATGACAAACCCACCACCAGGTTTCTCTCTGCTAGATGCATAGGCCATGTCTGCCCCTCATGAATCTTTTGTTTCAACAAATTCTAGGAGAGTAGCTACTTATAAGTCATACTCTTCTTTTCTGCCATCAGTAGCTTATTAGGTCAGCCTCTGAGTTAATAGTTCATTGGTCTGAAAAACAGTAGGAGACATATATCAAACTCTCTGCCCAAGTTGTAAATCAATACCCCCAACCCGCTGGGGGTCAGTGGAGACCAAAGTATCATCCTCTCCAAAAAGAGTGTCATTCATGATTCTTTCATGATTTTCACGCTTGGCCCTTTTATGAAACTACAGTGGAGGGAAGAAGTCTTTTAAACCAAGACTTTCATATATATTTTTCACACACCTATTTTTGAGTCTTACAGGAAACTTTGTATAACAAATACCTCTGGTATCTAGCATCTATTGTCATAGGGTGATAGCTAAAACTTCACTATTAATACTGTGTTATATGATTATCTGGAAAAAACTGAAATTGCCTAAGTAGAATTAAGACTTAGAAGATGGTTAGGCAGTATCTACTAATAAGGTAAATAACAGATCACCTAATGTAACTGAAGATAAGTGACTTGGAAATGAATGATTGGAGCAATATGGACAATTAATATTTTCCCCCATAACAGCAAATTTTCAACTCCCTAACAGTCTTTTTACTGGTGTCCAAAAGGTATCTCACACTCAACCTATTAAAAGAATGAGCTCACTTATTCTTACCTCCAACAAGTATGTTTCCTTTCTTGGAATCTCCATTTTGGCTAATAGCATCACACATATTTCCTAAGCAAAATAATTTAGTGTGGTAGCTTTAAACTCTTAGAGATGGGAGGCCATGGGAGAAAACTCATAATGTCCAAGGATGTAGCCCTGCAGGTGTGCTGGCAATTCCCTTTGTGTTAATCCTCACAGAACAGTATTGCTTCATTGTCTAGTTTCTAGTTGTAAGGTAACCAGTAGTTACATAATAATCAGCATTTTCTTTCTTACACACTTAAGTCAGTAGGGGACAAGATGGTCTCCTTTATACAAGTTATTGAAATTGTTTATCTCAACATTTCCTCCAAATGTATGACATGCAAATATATGTGTGTACAATGGTCTGGAGCAAACTACATCGAAAAATTCTACCTAGCTACATAGGCACATTCCATTCTATGGAAGATAAAGCAGGAGGATAACATTATTTTCATTTTTATGAAGCTGTGTGTAGGGTCAGTGGATTAAGAAATGAATCTGAATTATTCATCAGTCTGTATGTCATTCAGATCTTTAAAATCAATGTTGATGGAATAGTAGAAACTTGTCAACTCTCACCAAACCAATATAATCATCTTCTTCCTGCTCTCTCATTTTAACCACTGACTTTGGTTTGGGATTTTGGAATCTGGGTAAATCTCCATGCATTGACCCTAACAACCATAACACATGTTAATAATTTATGAGCCTCAAGTGTAGATGGTGTTTATGAAGGAGCATTTCACAGAGAGTGAAATCTCACAGAAGTAAGCACAGATTTCTGTTTCACATTAGTTAACTTAGGCAGAGACTGATTTATGAATTTTCTATATTAATTAATAAAGATTATGTGTAAATTCTTTGGAGTCTATTAGTCAGGGATGAATAGGATTTTGTATATACTTTTAGCAAATAGATCATTTGCTTTCCCCTCCTTTTTTAAAGAAAAATACAAATCTATACCCATTCACTCCCAGGGGTGTCCAACCCACAGCCCAGGATGGCTATGAATGTGACCGAACACAAAATCATAAATTTACTTAAAACCTTATTTTTTTTTTGCTCATCAGTTTTCGTAAGTGTTTGTGTATTTAATGTGTGGCCCAAGACAACTCTTCTTCTCCCAGTGTGACCCAGAGACACCAAAAGGTTGGACACCCCTGAAGGGTCTAAACAGTGATTTGTTGATTAATTTCTTTCCATTTTTGCTGATGTTTGCCTTCACTCCTATAGATACATTTCTCTGTATACTTCTTTGGAGTTTTTTAAATTGTCCATTATAACTGCTCAATATTTATTAAGCAATTCTCTCTGTTTGTGTTGCATCAAAACATGACATATTAAAAAGAATGTTCATGGCACCGGAAAGATAATTCCTGAGCTACTGAAGTGTTATTTTTCCCTGTTAAGTCATTTTTTTTGAAAGCTTACGTTCAGAAACAGCTGTAAAAGAAAGACTTCCAATTTAATGAATTACTGAGCATATAAATTAAAGAAAGGGAAATCCCAAATGCTCAAGCACTGACTGACTATATAATGTGGACTGAGACGAACAATAATTTCTGGTATTAATTGTGATAACCAATATTTCTGAAGTATATACTATGTGCCAGGTAGTAGTTCAAGTACATGACATCTATTGTACTTATTTTTCACAACCAATGAGATAAGACCTATGATTATAACACCTCACTTTTATATGAGGAATCTGAGGCACAAAGAGGTTAAATAATGTGCCCAAGTTCACACGGCTGTTAATTGGAGAAGGCAGATTTCAACACAGTCTGTCTGGCTGCAGACCTTTCACTAAAAGCTACCCAGGTATTGCCACCTGGGCGAAGCCATGCCCAATGAGTCATACAATGATATGGAGTCATTTCCTTTCCAATTAAATAATGTTAATGTATGGTGTATTCTTCAACCTGTAAATTGTAATGATTTCTATTATGCTGTGTTTTCTGTGTCTGAGAATGAGTGATATGCACACGAATGGCATTTTTGTACAATCTTCAAATATTCAATATCAGTATTCATTGCGGGGCAGTACCTAGGAATTAATACATTTCAGAAGTCCCCAAGATGTTCTGATGCAGTTACTTTCAGATAAGCCTGTGGACAATTACTTTAACTCAAACCTCAGAAAGCATATGCCCACATCTACACAATGACAAAAGATTTTGGCAAGGAACCAAATGGCACAGATGGGTGTAGGTGGTAATTAGTTCAACTAGAGCTACCCTATAAAACATTTCTTCACACCGTTGGCTACAAAGCCATGTGTCTTGTCCCTGGAGGGTAAAAGGGTTGACTGCCAATTTTCTAGTAGCTCAGCTCAGCCACAGGATGGTGTTCTGTTCAAAATGGACACTCAATAAATAATGTAATGATATTAATAAACACAAATTTAGCACTCACCACATGCATGCCACGGGTTGTTCTAAGTGCTCAATATGCATTAACTCTCTTAATCTTCCATCCTTCCCATGAGTTAGATTTCTTTTCAAGCCCATTCTCCTCATCAGGAACCTGAAAACAGAGCCCTTAAAAGCAAGCAGTAATAAGTAGCAGAACTGGGATAGACTGACTTTGAGACCCTCAAAATGTCTCAAGTGATAGCTTGAAGCAAATCACCGCTCATCTTTTCTTTGCTGATCCAAAGATAAGATGGAGATTTTAAATTACTAGTTTTAAAACATGTCTCTCTAGATTTAAGAGCATCTCCCTGATACGCTTCATTTCCCCCACCCTTTCCCTATTTTTCCCCCTCTCTTCTTCTTTCTTCCCTTTCTTCTTTCTTGCTTTGTCATAATTAAAAATGCTTATGGAAGCACACATTTAGTGAAATAGAAAGGGAAAATAATTCTCATCCAAATATTTTAATTACTAAATATACTTGTAAATATTACTTAACATAAACAAGGCTTAAGTTAAATATTAGCATATTGTTCTTGAGACATATATCCATTTCTTTAAACAGAGTCATCAGTTTTGCTTGGTGAATAAGAAAGAAATGTGGGGGGTGGGGTGAAAGATGGCAGTAAAGCAGGTGGGAGCAGAGCCCACTTATTCATGTACCCAACAGGTCCACTTAGCTGATATTCTGAAAAATAAAGTGAACACAGAATCTTAGCTGATATGAAGTTTGGAAGCCATAATGTGCCGAAGATGCTTCAAAATGGGCAGTAAGGAGGTTTTATAGGTGGACAGGGAAAGTCCCTGGGCGTGGCACCAGCAATCGTGGCTGTCGCTAGGACATTGGAAGAGAGCTATGTCAGTGATAGCAGCCTAATGGTTCCCTCCTCTCTCAGAGCCATGAAGCTGCAAGCCCATGAGGGGAACGACCTGAAATCATGAAGTAGATGGGAGAAAACAGGCAACACACACATGCACATAGCTGGTGGTGCACCCAAGCTGGGGCAGCAGTCAACCGTCAGGACAGTGCTAGAGACTGGGGGCCATTCTAGCAGCACCTGAAGCTGGAAGAGGAGGAGGGCAGTGACTGGCTGGCTGAGATGGACTCTTGACTTGCCAGGGAGTTGGAGTGTGTGGAGGGACGAGCAGTGGCTCCAGCAGCAGTGGCACCCACAGAGACTTTTTTCAAAATGTGAACTGAGGTGCGCTGGACAGGGACCGCGCACACGGAGCTGCCAGCCAAAAAGGAGGGAGGATTGTGGCTGTGATTTGCTCCCACTCAGTGCACCTCACAGACTGATCAAAGGGATGCAAAGCAAGGTGGTTGCCTGGAGTCAGCCTGGCACAAGGCACAGAGTGGAGAGTGCCGGCTGTGGAGTGCTGTGAGGGCAGTGGGCTGGAGACTGGGCACCTGTGATTATTGAAGGACATACTGAACCCCCTTCCTTGGCAGAACCACCGGAAAGGGAAAATTGCGCCCTTCCTGCAGTAGCCAAGAAAAGTGGCAAAACTGACTAGGCTGTCCTAACAACCAGCAGGGTTTTTGTTTTTTTTTTTTCAAGAGCGTTGGGAACTGCCCTGCCTGGTTTCAGAAGCTGTAACCACCCTACGGCTAAGGCTGAGTGAGAGACCTTGGGACCATAAGCCACTAATGATACAAAGCTTATCTCCCTGGCAGAGGTGCCACTTCTGCCTCCTTTTACTTCACCTGCTTGGCCCCGAGGGCATGGCCGGTTAGCCAATGACGGGTAAGACTCCTCAAGGGAGGAACGACCTAAGACAGGCTTGGCCACTAATGGCCCCCCAGGGAGGGACTTGGAGGGCTATGGAAAAAGGGGGTGATGGACCCTCGCCCCTCAGCTTTGACAAAGCCTGAGTCCTCATTCTTTCTGTGAGAAGTCTCCTAATCTCTTGGCTGCCTTACTTCCCCTGCCTGACTGAAGCCTGAAACAATGCCAGAGGTGGGTGCAGCTCTGTGCTGGAAAGGGTGGGTTCCCTGGGGCAATCAGGCCTAAGAAAGAATGCATAAAATCCTATGAAACCTGCTTTGCTAATACCCTCAATTTAAATGGTAAGGGTCCAAGCCTGAAATGAGTTTGCTCCCCAAAGTTTTATGGCCCTTTAGCTATCTGACCCTGACTCAAAATAAGCCCTCATAATTCTTTGAATGTTATCTATTGTTTGATCATTACTGCCTGACAATGATTGATGAGCTTTGTATACACCCTGTATTCCTATGCAAATTAAACCCAATAAAAGCCCATTGAGGAACAGGTTCCTGGTCCTTCTCCTTTGAGAGATCTGCTACTTTCCTCCTTAAGCAGATCATGTCTTGGTAGACTTATTCTCATCCATAACTCCACAGACACTGCAGGCCAGAGTCTGCATCACAAGAGTAAAACAGCAATGCTAATGCCTAAAAGAGCTGACTTTGAACTCTCCACAGGGAGACAAAGTACACTGGGTCTTAGAACCCTATTTTTCTGAGGCCATTCAAACAGGAAGTTAGGAAGGAGTACAACAAGGGAGATTCAGGGCACTACCCAAACTTGACTCACACACAGAGTTGCAGACTACACCAAGAAAGAGGGAGCTGACACTCTTACACAGATTGCTTCCTGTCCCCCATGAAAAGGGCAGCTATTTAAGTAGAAACTATATATTATTGGAAATAAATTGGGACAGACTAAGATGGGAAGTATAGTGACAGGGGGAATGTACCCACAATTTTCCCAGAAGACTGAACAGTGCCTCCCAGGGGAGACATAGAGACCTTGCCCTCTCAATCACAACAGAAGCTCCTTCTAGAAGCACGGGAAGGAGATATAGGTGCTGTTGCCGGAAGTTTGATGATGCACCCAGGATCTGGAGGTGAGAGAAAACCAGAGACAGATTCAGAAAGAAGTCAGAAGACAAATACCAACAGCTGAGACAAATTTCACCTTGCTCTTCATCAGAATTTGTGTTTTTTAAATTTTTCTTTCCTTTTTTCAGATTTTTAAAATTTTGTATTTGGAGGATTCCTTTTTGCTCCCTTTCATGCTGCATTTTAATTCTTCTTGTTTCACTTCACATGTATTCCAAATAACTCACTACTCTTGGTCTTTTACTCTTTATGCTTTTTATTCAGATTATATATTTTTTCACGTTATTGTTATTCCAAATCCCACACAGCACCCTTCCCTGGTCTTACTCCATTTTGCCATCTTCCTGAGCTTTTATTACTATTATTGCAAACTTTATTTTCTCTCACACTACACCATGTTCCTATCCCTCACTCTTACTGTCTCTCCTCCACCTAAACTCGCATAAGCACTCTTCTGCTTAAGTCAGCTCATATTCTTTTCCCCCCTCTTATAAGAGTCTTATTTCTTTTTTTTTTAAGATTTTATTTTTATTTTTAGAGAGAGGGGAAAGGAGGGAAACAGAAAGGGACAGAAACAGCAATGTATGGTTACCTCTCACATGGCCCTCACTGGGGACCTGGCCTGCAACCCAGGCATGTGCCCTGACTGGGAATCGAACCAGGACCCTTTCGTTCCCAACCCGCACTCAATCCACTTAGCTACGCCAGCCAGGACCTAAGAGTCTTATTTCCTTTCCATCTTTTATAAACAGTGGCTAGTTGGGCAAAATACCATGGTTATTGCTGTACTTCTCCAACAGAACTCCTATTTGTTCACTATTTGTTTGTATTTTAAATCCCATAGAACACAGGTGGCAAACACAAGGCTCACGGGCCAAATATGGCCCTCCACCTTGTTTTATCCAGCCTGGCACCTGGTTTCTATCTGGCGGCAGTGCTAAGCTCTCGCTTAACTGTTAAGGAGTAGTTACATTTATACAGTCCTAAAATTACATTTGGCCCCTTGAAGGCAATCATGAGCCTGATGTGGCCCCCGGTAAAAATGAGTTTGACACCCCTGCCATAGAATACTCCCCTCCTGTCTTACCCCATTTCACCTTACCCCTGCCCTTCATTAATTGACTGAGGAACTTTATTTCTCCTTTCCCCCTCTCTCTACCTGGTCTTTATTTCTTACTCTTATTAGTTTGCTTTCTTCATCCTCTCAAAATCATTTTTCCTCACTGTAGACATCTCATATTCACTTTTCACTTTTCCATAATATTCTTATTCCCATTCCACCTTTATTAAACTTCATTCAGCTGTCATTGCTAGCAATCCTACTATGGTTTTTCTGCAATTTTGCTCCCATTGGTCCAGGACCTTTTCAATTTTACCTCAAACCTCATAGCATATACTTTTCCCCCTTCTTACTCCATTGTTCCCATCACCCTTCCATGTTTACTTACATTTTAAATTTTGTTCTCTCCCTTACTATGCCTCACTTCTATCCCTACTCTTACCAATTCTCCCTTTTTCCCACTCAATAACATTTTCTTCTCTTTTAGCCATCTCATACTCCCTTTGTCTCACCTTATAATATTCATAATCTCTCTTCACCTTTATTAATCTTTTATCAATTGCAGTTGAGATTGCTGATGTGGTGGGGGGTTCTTTTTGCTGGCATAGGTTTGGCTGTCTGATAATACTGCTTCATTAACCAACACCTTTACAACAACATAAAAGACAAGACAGGAATTGTGACTACCAGTAAACCTGCTCAAAGGGAGAACCCACCAACAGAAAAGCCACCAACAAGTAAAGCCCAAGTACAACAAAAGAGCCCACACAAATGAAAGAAAGGGCAACCCTAGAGCGTTCAGACAAGGAGATCAAAGAGAATGCACCACTGAGTTCCACAGAATTCCTACCACAGAAGTCCATCCCATGAAGACACACAGACAAAGCAGAGCATCCTGAGATGCAGAAACAAACAAAAGGGTCACCTAAAATAGGGACACAAAGAAAAAAACACTAATTGAAAGGAATGGAAGAATTCCCAGTGAAAGAGCTAAATGAAATTGAGACAAGCAATCTATCAGACATAGAATTCAAGAAAATGGCTAGAAGGATGATCGAGTGATTCAGTGACAATTACAAGGAACTGAGTGGGAACTACAACAGCATGAAAGAGGAAATAAAAACTATAAACAACAGCCAGGATACAATGAATAATACAATACCTGAAATAAAAAATATTCTAGAATGAATTATAAGCTGGCTGGATGAAGCAGAGGACTGAATTAGCAAGCTGGAAGAAAAAGTAGAAAAAAATACCCAAGTAGAACAACAAAATGAAAAAGGGCTAAAATATATGAGGATAGTTAAAGGGAACTTCAGGACAACATGAAATGTAACACCATTTGCATCATAGGAATATGAGAAGAAGAAAAGGGACAAGGGATAGAATACCTGTTTGAAAAAATAATGACAGAAAACTTCTTTAACTTGGGGAGGGGAACAACCATGAAAATTCAGGAAGCACAGAGGGTCCCAATAAAGATGAACCCAAAGAGGCCCACTTTGAAACACATCATAATTAAAATGGTAAAATTCCAAGACGAAGAGAGAATCTTAAAGGAAGCAACAGAGAAACAGGAAGTAACATATAAGGGAGCTCCAATTAGGATAGCAGCTGACTTCTCAATGGAAACATTACAAGCCAGAAGAGAATGGCAAGAATTATTCCAAATAATGAACACCAAAGGACTGCAACCAAGACTACTCTACCCAGCAAGGCTTTCAATTAAAATGGAAGGTGAAATAAGGCTAAAAAGAAGGCTAAAAAGGCTAAAAGAAGGCAAAAGAAGGCTAAAGGAATACATGTACACCAAGCTAGCATTGCAGGAGATGCTAAAGGGACTGCTTTAAGAAGATGAAGAAAAAGAATGAGACAGAGAGGAACACAGGTACAGAGAGGAAAAATGGAAATAAATAAGTACTATCAATAACAACCGTGAATGTAAATGGATTAAATGCTCCAATCAAAAGACATAGAATAGCTGAATGGATCAGAAAGCACGACCCACACATATGTTGCCTAGGAGAGACCCACCTCAGAACAAAAGACCTACACAAACTGAAAGCGAAGGGCTGGAAACAAATATTCCAAGCAAATGGACAGGAAAAAAAGCCAGGTTAGCAGTACTTGTATCAGACAAAATAGACTTCAAAAGAAAGGCCATAAGAAGAGACCCAGAAGGACACTTCATAATACTCAAAGGAAGAATTAATCAAGAATACATAAACATTATAAACATATATGCACCCAACATAAGAACATGCAAATATATAACAAATCTTGGAGGACTTCAAGAAAGATATAAACAGCAACACCCTTATACTAGGAGATTTTAACACCCCACTGTCAAAAATGGACAGATCTTCCACACAAATGTTCAACAAGGACATTGATGAACTGAACAACATGCTAGATCAAATGGGATTAACTGATATACACAGAAACTTTCACCACAAAGAAGCAAAATACACATTCTTTTCAAATGCACATGGGATATTTTCAAAGACAGACTACATGATAGGACACAAAACAAACCTCAACAAATTCAAGACAATTAAAATCATATCAAGCATTTTCTGAGACCATAAAGGCTTGAAACTAGAAACTAGCCTCAGGGAAAAAATCAAAAACACTGAAATACATGGAGACTGAATAACATGTAACTAAACAATGAATGGGTAAACAATGAGATCAAAGAAGAAATAAAAAAGTTTCTTGAAACAAATGAAAATGAACACACAACAGCCATCTATGTGACACAGCGAAGCCTGTCCTGAGAAGAGAAGGAAGTTCATAGCAATACAGACCTACCTAAAAAGATAGAAAAATTTCAGTAAATGACCTAACCCTACATCTACAAAAACTAGAGGAACAACAACAAACAAAGCCCAGAACAAAAAGAAGGAAGGAAAGATCAGAGCAGATTTAAATGATATAAAGACTAAAAGAACAATTAAAAGGATCAATAAATCCAGGAGCTGGTTCTTCAAAAAGATAAACAAAATCAACAAGCCTTTAAGTAGACTCATTAAGAAAAAAGATAGAGGACCCAAATAAAATCAGAAACAAAAGAGGAAAAATTACAACTGATACCACAGAAATACAATGGATCATAAGAAATTACTATAAACAACTATATGCCAAGAAATCTGAAAACCTGGGTGAAACAGACAAATTTCTAGAAACATATAATCCTCCAAAACTAAGTCAAGAAGAAGCAGAAAGCCTGAATAGACAGATATCAGCTAATGAAATTGAAGCAGTAATTAAAAAAACAAACAACAACAAAAAAAAAACCAAAAAAATTCCCAGCACAAAAAAGCTCTGGGCCAGATGGATTCACAGAGGAGTTTTACCAAATATTTAGGGAAGAGCTAACCCTGATTCCTCTCAAACTATTCAAAAAAAAATCCAAGAGGGAAGACTTCTAAACTCCCTTTATGAGGCCAGTATTACCCTAATTCCAAAACCAGATAAAGACACAACAAAAAAAGAAAACTGCAGGCCAATATTGCTGATGAACAGAAATGCTAAATTCCTCAACAAAATATTGGCAAACTGGATCCAGCAATACATTAATAAGATCATACACCACGATCAAGTGGGATTCATTCTAGGGATCCAAGGATGGTACAATATACACAAATCAATAAATGTAATACATCACATAAACAACACGAAAGACAAAAATGACAAGATCATATCAATAGACGCTGAAAAAGCATTTGATAAAGTACAGCACCCATTTATGATAAAAACACTCAGCACCATGGGAATAATGGGAGTATATCTCAAAGTAATAAGGCCAAATACGAGAAACCTACAATCAACATCATACTCAATGGGTAAAAACCAAAAACTTTCTGCCTAAAATCAGGCACAAGACAAGGGTGTCCACTTTCACCATATCTATTCAACATCGTATTTGAAGTTCTAGCCACAGTGATCATACAAGAAAAAGAAATAAAAGGCATCCAAATTGGAAAGGAGAAAGTAAAGCTATCACTATTTACAGATGACATGATAATGTACATAGAAAACCCTACAGACTCCACCAAAAACTACTCAGCGTAATAAATGTATTTGGCTAAATGGCAGGATACAAAGTCAACCTTCAGAACTCGAAGGTATTTTGGTACACAAACAATAAAATAGCAGAAACAGAAATTAGGAAAGAAATCCCATTTCCTATACTAACAAGAAAAATAAAATACTTAGGAACAAAGTTAACCAAGAAGGTAAGAGACATGTACTCAGAAAACTACACAACACTGAAGAAGGAAATTAAGGAAGATATAAATAAATGGAAGCAAATGCTGTGTTCATGGATTGGAAGAATTAACATCATCAAAATGTCCATACTACCCAAAGCAATTTATAGATTCAACACAATCCCTATCAAAATACTTATGACATATTTCAGAGATATAGAACTAATATTTCAAAAATTTATATGAAACTAAAAACAAACCCAAGTAGCCTCAGAAATTCTGAGAAAGAAGAACAAAGTAGGAGGGATCACAATATCTGATATCAAACAATATTACAAGACCACTGTAATCAAAACAGTCTGATATTGGCATAAGAGCAGATACATAGATCAATGGAATAGAACAGAGAGCCCAGAAATAAACCCATGTTGTTACAGTCAGTGAATATTTGACAAAGAGGGCAGGAACATAAAGTGGAGTAAAAAATAGCCTCTTCAATAAATGGTGTTGGGAGATCTGGACAAGTACATGCAAAAAAATGAAACTCAAACACCAAATTACATCATACACCAAAATAAACACAAGATGGATAAAAGGCTTAAATAGAAATCGTGACACCATAGAAGTCCTAGAGGAAAACATAGGCAGTAAAATTTCAGATATCCTACACAGCAATATTTTTGCCAATATACCTCCTAGGGCAAGGGGAATAAAGGAAAGAATAAACAAATGGCACTACATCAACTAAAAAGCTTCTGCATGACTAAATAAAACATCAACGAAATAAAAAGAGAACCAACTGTATGGGAAAACATATTTGCCAATGATACCTTGGACAAGGGTTTGATCTCTAAAATATATAAAGAACTCACACCACTCCACACTAGGAAGACAAACAATCCAATTTAAAATATGGGCAAAGGACTTGGTGCCCATGAACAAATGAAAAAATGCTCAACATAACTAGCCATTAGAGAGATGCAAATTAAAACTACAATGAAGTACTATTTCACACTGTTCAGAATGGCCATCACTAATAATCAACAAACAACAAACTGTCAAGGTTGTGGAGAAAAGGTAACCCTAGTGCACTGTTGGTGGGAATACAGATTGGTGGAGCCACTGTGGAAAACAGTATGGAATTTCTTCAAAAATCTAAAGATGGAACTGCCTTTCTATCCAGTGGTCGCACTGCTGGGGTTATATCCTAAGAATCCTGAAATACCAATTCAAAAGAACCTATGTACCCATATGTTCATAGCAGCATTTTTTACAACAGCCAAGTGCTGGAAACAGCATAAGTGCCCATCAGTAAGAGTGGACCAAAAACCTGTGGTACATTTACACAATGGAATACTACGCAACAGAAAGAAAGAACTCCTTGTTTTTGCAACGGCATGGATGGAACTGGAGAATATTATGTTAAGTGAAATAAACCAGGTCGTGAAAGACAAATGCCATATGATCTCACCTATAAGTGGAACCTAATCAACTAAACAAATGAGCAAAGAAGAACCAGAGACATTGAAATAAAGAACAAACTAACAGTAACCAGAGCGGCAGGAGGAGGAGGGTAACGAGGGAAAGAAGGAGAATGGGCAAGCCAAGGAACACGAATAGAGGACTCATGGGCACGGACAATGTGGGAGGGACTGACTGGGGGTGGGGGGGTCATGAGGCAGCGGAGAGCAATGGGGGAAAAGTGGGGACAACTGTAACTGAACAACGATTTTTAAAAAATAGAAAACTAAAAAAGAAAGAAATGTGATTTTCTGTACTTGGCTATCTTTGTATCTCCTCGGAATATTCAAGATGGGAGAGAGTTAGGGCTTAGTAAATATTTCAGCTTGCCTGAAGGCTGTTTGAGGCTATCACTGCTTGTATTTTTAATGTATTAAAGGAAATAGTGACTGGCAGGTACAATTGTTTCCACTGATTTATAGAGAGAGATGAAAATATTCTCTTGAGTTTCTAATCACCTGGGATTTCTAAAGCAACCTAGGGATAAAATGCTGGAGCCATACTGGCTAAGTTCTGCACTGTCATCACTCAAAGGGTGGACTCGATGTTCCCCCAGGCTGGGCCTTTCCTCCCCTCAGCCTCGTATTGAAGACAATGGCTGATATACTTGCTCAGCCAATGAAAGGTGCTTTCCCTGGAAATGAATGAATGAATGAATCTACTCAACTTCTCAAGCAATTCCAAACTCTTTCCTAAATATCTCAATTTAAAACCTCATTATTTCTCACACAGGCCAGTGTTTCTTAAATTTCAGTAGTATGTTTCCCATTTTAGGAAAACAAAACAAAACACCAAGTACTTGTTTACAATTATTTTTATCACATTACATAACACTAGGCATAAACTCCTTATTCTTATAATTTGTAATTAAACTTCCAATCAAAACAAATTTAGAAATTAAATACAAACCAAACAGTGAAATAGCATTTGAGAAAACATTTATTTGCCACAGACCTTTTCTCCTGCTGAAACCAAGGTGCCAAAATTAAATGTACTATAAATTTCTATGTTTTATTTATTGCCCACTTAATTCTTTTGACTCTATATGTAATAAGTTATCATTTATATCATATTCACTATAATCATTTTAGGTATTTTTCTTTTATAACAATGATGTTTTAACCACTAAATAATCATTTTGATGAATCTATCAACTTAATGGTATATCACAGAATTCACTACTTATCAAAAATAAAAAGTTGCTTATGGCATATTTGCTGATAAATTTCTAATTGGTACACATGATGATAGCAATTGTGCATCTGATGCCACAGTACTGCTTCACTGGAGTTTATCACACTTCACACTACCATGTGCTATGTGATAAACAGATTTTCTCATCTGAAAATTCTTCATTTAAAAATCGGTGTTTATCCTCTTACTATCTGTCCACAACAGTTAAGATATATTTTGTTTCTCCCTATGGCATCATCCTCATGATACAAATGTAAGTCTCATTTTATTAAATAACTTAAGAAACTAAAGACTTATTCTATGAAAAATGTCTTCAGTTGGGAATTATAGTAACAAAAGAGAATTTTATCTTATTAACTGATAAAAATATGAATATGGCTTTGTACCTGAGACCATTGTTGTCGTTTTTATATTAGAAATATAAATGGAACAACAGCGTTTCAAGGCAATAATTGGTCATAAGATTGTACTTCATATGCTCGAAAATTTTTCAAAGTTTTATTTTTATATCTCTTGGATATTTAAGAGTTTTTCCACTTTTAAATATGATCTTGTTTGGGAAACTTTGTCTCCCAGCCTGAGGCTATGATCCCATTACATCTATTTCTAGAGCTATTTCTAGACTAAGAATTAAATAATCTATATATAATGCAATCATTCATGGCATTTTTAAAACAATTAGTTTTCAATTACAGTCGACATACAATATTACATTAGTTTCAGCAGTACAACATAATGATCAGACATTTATATACCTTATGAAGTGATCACCCCAGTAAGTGTGGTACCCATATGACACCATGTATAGTTATTATTGACTATATTCCCTATGCTGCACTTTACAATGCTGTGACCATTTTTATAACAGGCTATTTGTACTTAATTCCTTTCACCTTATTCACCCATCCCACAAACCCACCTCCCATTTGGTGACCATCAATTTTGTTCTGGATCTGCGAGTTTGTTCTTCTTTTGTTTGTACATTTATTTTGATGTTTAGATTCCACATATAAGTGAAATCATATGGCATCTGTCTTTCTCTGTCTCACTTATTTCACTTAGCATAATACCTTCTATGTCCATCCATGTTGTCAGAAATAGTAAGATTTCATTCCTTTTCATGGCTGAGAAATATTCCATTGTATATATGTACCAACTCTTCTTTATCCATTCATTTGTTGATGGAAATTTAGTTTTTTTCCATATCTTGGCCATTGTAAATAATGCTACAATGATCACAGGCATACATATAACTCAAATTAGTGTTTTGGATTTCTTCAGCTAAGTACCAAGAAGTAGAACTGTTGGGCCATCTTGTTATTCTATTCTTAATTATTTGAGAAACCTTCATGCTGTTTTCTATATTGGCTGTGTCGATTTACAATGCCACCAACAGTGCACCAGGGTTCTCTGTTCTCCACATCCTCTCCAACACTTGTTGTTTGCTTATTTATTGATAATAATAGCCATTCTGACAGGTGTGAGGTGATATCTCTTTGTGGTTTTAATCATTCATTGCATTATTGCCCTATTTAAATTCTTCAATAATTCCATTTTGCCTAAAACATAAATTCCAAATTCTTGGCACAACATACAAGACGTGACTTGGTTCCTTCTATCTTTTAAATTTCATCTTCATTCATTCCCTTTTGAAGGAACTTCATGCCATGCTTCTTAAATGCATCTTACTTTTTCATACCTTCATTCCTTTGTATGTTTTGTTCTTTCGGCATTAAATGTCCTCTAACTTCTCAAACCTCCCGTTTCTACTCCATAGCTCTAGAAAATTTTCTCTTTGAAAATCAGTTCTGGAATGGCTTTCTGAGGGAAGTTCTTCCTTAACCCCATGGGGTAGCTGGGCCATCTTTGTGCTCTTGTGGTCGCCCAAACATGTTTCCCTCATGGCAGGCATCAGACTGCACTGCATTATCCCCACTGGTATCATCCTACGTACACTGGGGTTGGCCTGATTTATTAAATTAAAATTTTTGATACCAAATTTCCAGAGAGAACACCACCATTTTCTAATACTCAGGCACAATTATTAAGGCCAGGCTACTGTCAGAGCGTGATACTGCTGCGTTATGCAGGAAGTGCCTGCTTGCCCTTACGGTTGCTAAGGGCTAACCAAATTCCATGCCAAATTAATTTTATTAACGTGACATCTGCCTTGAAGATATTTTACAGTTTAGATTCTCCTAGAAGTAGAGCTAGAGATGGGTATTAGAATGTGAGCGGAAGGTGACTCGGCAAAGATCAGTAAAACTGTGAGATAAGAAAAGAGAAGCAAGCTAATAAAGGGTCCATTATATCAGGAGGTCACCAGGGTGGGTAACTGGAGATGAAGCAGCACAGAACACATGCCTCACTCTCATCCCACCTGAGGAAGGAGGTACTATGTTCTCATGGGTTGCTGGGGTGGAGGAAGGGCCCCAGGTGCCCAGCCCTCCCAGGCTGCTGTGCCTGCAGTGGGGCTGAGGAATAGGCTCTGGCAGCCACAGTAAGTGCTGAGGGAAAGAGCAGCAGGTGCTGACCGAGGCAGGTCCAGTGTGACAGAAATGACAAAGGCTGAGGGAGTGTGGGAGGGCAGCAGTTAGAGCTGCTGCTACAAGAAGAAACGTCAAAAAGCAGGCGAGTGCCCGCACCTCGAAGTGGACAACAGCAAGCTAGAAAACATTGGCTGTGAATGTCCAACATGTAAATATTGACATTGCAGGTTTCAACCACAGCAAGGGAAAGGTTACTAATATCCTCTCAGCCATGGCAGCGGCAGTGGCAGTGGCAGCGGCGGCAGCGGCAGCAGCAGCAGCAGCAGCAGCATCAAGTGCCCAGAATCCTTCAGTGCCCAGAATCCTTCAAGCCCAGAAACTGGATTGCTCTGCTTTACACAGGGGAGTGGAAGTGCCCTCAGAGAGAAGGGGAAGGAGATGAGCCCAGCTGCCTGAGGACTGTATGAAGTTTAAGGTGGGGAAAAAATCAGGACCACTCCCATTCTGCTCTACGCCCCAAGTAGAGTAGCTGTGTAGAAAAGATGGGAGCAAAGAAATATATAATGGGGATATTTAATATAATTTTTTTCTTAATGTGACATTAGTATATGTACATACTGTAAACTCCTTCTCCCTCTATTCTTCAAAATCTTAAGTGAAAACTACATTATTTATCAGTGCTTTGGTGTGAGCTGATTCTAGGGACACTCAGAATGTTGCTGCACTCTACTTCTCTCAGGGGCAGAGATGGGCAAGAGGGTAATTGATGCCCACATGACATCACTGTTCATAGCTTTTTCTTATTCACCAAAGTTCTAAGCAAGTGACCTGCAGCCTAGTTCAGTCTCAAATGTGGATTATATCCACTTCCAGATTTTTTAAACATTGGTACCAATACTTTTCATATGAAAGATTTCACAGCAAATTTCAAACTTCTCCTAGAAAAAGAAACCAGAAATTATTATACACTGGGATAATCACCTAGCAACAATCAGCCAAACAGTACAAGTTCAGATGGTTACAATCCCTACCACTTTTTATTGTTCACCAAACATTACATTTGCACTATTTTTCCTTCCCTAGCAAAAATGTGTGTATCAAAAATGGAAAAAGGGAAAGTATCCAGAGTATTGCATGACTGTAGAAAGAAAAGGGAATGAGTACTTCTCTGTGAAAGTGAGGGGCAATCCTATGTTTAATACAGAAGGTGTGCATTAAACATAAGGTTTCAGAATCCTTGAGGGTGACCTTTGTAATAAAAAAAAAAACATTAGTCTGATGGTATTTTGGCTTTAAATATTAATATTTGTTTTACTCAAGTTACAAATTTAAAAGCCTAGTTTTTCCTTAAGCATCTCATTTCAGCTTACAAATTTAATTCTATTTATCATCTAGTAGATTTTTAGCAATTGCTTTTAAGGGAACTTACAGGAATATTTAGCTCCATTTATAAACAGTTAATTAAGGCTCTTCAAACATTTTAAAATTCATTTATAAATTTAATGTATTTGATTTCCTTTAAGTACTTCAATTGTCTGACTTAAAACCTTCCTACATAATTAAATCAATCTCTTAAATCAAATAAATTAAATTTATAAATATAGTGAATCAAGTTCTTTTAAATATTCTAACACTGTAGATCAATTTAGTAATATTTCAACCTAAAACCAGAAGTCTAAAATCAATTACTCAATTATGCTTTATAAATTGGAATCATGAGACTGATCACGCTACTCTACCAGACCGAATTCTCTTAAGCATTACAAAAACTTTAAATGCCAAACGCAGATTCCTTCTTTAAAGCGTTTTGTGTTAGTTTTGATTCTCTTAAATATCTCTATATTTAATTTAAAACCTTATCTAGTTAAAGAAGACGATTAGTACTTTTGCAGCTAATGAACACTACTGTTGATTTTGACCAGGACACTCACTGGATTCTGCTAGCAAAACTGAGCCCTCTTTGTAGTCTACATGATGAAATTCAAACTAAGGTAAGTAATCACATAACCTGGTTGGTTCCTAAAATTTTAGTTACATCATTACTAATTTCAAATCAACTTAGACTCTTTAATTGCCACTCAGGTGGCTATAGCAGTTTAATTGGGTTAAATATTTTTTTGAATCTTAAGATAAATATCTCCCCTTTTAAACATAAAGACCTCTGTCCTAATGGCGGAATACTCATTCTTTTTCCATATTTCCTACCTCTGCCCTAATATTCTTATGGACACTAAGATTTTATCCAATGGGTACCGGGCATTTCAGATATGCTTTTGTCTATTTGCCACGTCGTCCCAGGCAGATCGCTGACAGTGCTATGTGGAAAGACTACACCAGTCCCCACTACTGTTCTGTTATTGGCAGAAATTTGCCTTTGCCAACTGTGAAATAGGCCATACTATGAGATTAGAAATCCAAAGGCCATTAACAACAAATCTCAGGGTAGCTGCGAAAGCACTCAAGTTAAAATGATGGAAAAAGAAGGGATACAATGTTTAATTGTTCTTAACTTTTTAGAATTCACCAGCCCTTTAGATAATCAGATAAAAGTATAGACCTGCTGACTAGACAAACACCCAAACCCTTTAGTTTATAATTTCCAAGGTTTCATGTTTCTCCTGACATTCACCAATCGATTTCAAGCTAAAAACAAAAACAAATAAAGAAAACCCTTGGACTAGATAAATCTTTAAACTTCATCCTCAACACAAACTTGAAAACATAATCTATCAAAGTGACATACTACAGATGAGATATCGGAAAATTGGTTCAAAGGATTTGTTTTCAAAATGAATAATCTAAAGAGCTCATCAGAGTCAAAGAGGAATAGAGTTCAATGGAGATTGAGCAGACTAATCTTCCTTCTTATAACAGAAAAAAATTTAGTCTCGAATTTTCATTGAACATATATGACAGAAGTAGGATATAGTGAAAAAATTAATCCACAAGATTAAAAACAATTTTCAACTTTTATCTTTCAATTATAGTTGACACACAACATTATATTAGTTTCAGGTGTATAACATAGTGATTAGACATTTATATAACTTACAAAGTGATCCCCTGGTAACTCTAGTACCCATCTGACATCATACATAATTAGCACAGTATTATTGACTATACTCCCTGTGCTGTGCTTGACATCCCCATGGCTGTTTGTACTTCTCCCTTCACCGTTTTTACCCATTACCTTAATGCCCCTCCCATCTGGCAACCATCAATTCATTCTGTCTATGTATCAGTCTGTTTCTATTTCTTTGTTAATTTGTTTGGGTTTTTAGGTTCCACATATAGTTGAAATCATATGGCATTTGTCTTTCTCTGTCTCACTTATTTCATGCAGTGTAACACCCTCTGGGTCCACTCATGTTGTCACAAATTAAAATATTTCATTCTTTTTATGGCTGAGTAGTATTCCATTGTCTATATATACCAACTCTTCTTATCCATTCATCTATCAGTGAACACTTATGTGGCTTCAGTCTCTTGGCTATTATAAGTATGCTGCAACAAACACAGGGTGCATATATCTTTTTGAATTAACATTTTGGATTTCTTCAGATAAATACCTAGAAGTGGAATTGCTGGCATATGGTAGTTCTATTTTTAATCCTTTGAAAAATCTACATTCTGTTTTCCACAGTGGCTGCACCAATTTACAATCCACCAATAAAGCATGAGGATTCCTTTTGTCTGTATTCTTACTAACACTTGTTGTCGATTTATTGATGATAGCCATTCTGACAGGTGTTAGGTGATATCTCACTTTAGTTATAATTTTCATCTTCCTGATGAATAGTGGTGTTGAACATGTTTTCATATGTCTATTGGCCATCTGCATGTCCTGTTTAGAGACATATCTATTCAGGTCCTCTGGCCATTTTTAATCAGGCAGTTTCTTTTTGTGGTGTGAAGTTGTATGAGTTCCTTATATATTTTAGATATTAACTGTTCATCAGATATATCATTGGCGAATATGTTCTCCTATTTGTCAGGTTGTCTTTTCTTTTAGTTGATGGTTTCCTTCACTGTGCAAAACCTTTTTCATTTGACGTAGTCCCGTTGGTTTATTTTTTCCTTGGATTCCCTTGCCCAAGAAGACATATCCAAAAATATATCACCAAAAGCAATGCCAAAGAGTTTACTGTTTATACTTTTTTTCTAGGAGTTTTCTGGTTTGGGGGTCTTACATTTAAGTCTTTAATCAATTTTAAGCGTATTCTTTTATATGAAGCAAGAAAATGGTCTAGTTTCATTTTTATTGCATGTATCATTCCAGGATATCCAGCAACATTTATTGAAGAGACTGACTTTACTCCATTGTATATCTTTGCCTCCTTTGTATAGACTAATTGACCACATAGGTGTGGGATTACTTCTGAACTCTCTATTCTTTTCCATTAATCTATGGGTCTGTTTTTATGCCAGTACCAGGTTGTTTTGATTACTATAGGCTTATAGTACAGTTTGACATCAGGTAGTGTGATGCCTCCAATTTTGTTCTTCTTTCTCAAGATCGCTTTGGCTTTTTGAGGTTTTGTTGTTCCATGTAAATTTCAGGGTTATCTGTTCTAGTTCTGTGAAAAATGCCATTGGTATTTTTATAGCTGTGTCATTGAATCTGTAGGTTGCTTTGGGTAGTATGGATATTTTAACAATGTTAATTCTTCCTATCCATGAACACAGTACATTCTTCAACTTATTTGTACCTACTTCAATTTCTTTTTTCAATATCTTATAGTTTTCTGAGCACTAAAGGGGCTTTTATGCAATGGAATCTAATGAGTATATTCTCCCTATTTCCTATCATTTGAAGATATAGTAAATGCTTTTTGGTTGTTTATTTATTTTTTGGATGAATTACTAAGGAACAAAATAGGAAAAGTCATGACCTACAGAGTTCCTCATATGTTTGGGATAATTAACAATTATCGATCAGCAAGAGGAAGAACCACATGTTTGTGAATGAATGAATCAAAGACATCTTAATATTTCTTCCAGAATAGTGAGAAAGAAGCCTTATAACCTCAGACAGACAGAAGAATCAGTTTCAGCACAATCTGTTTGGTAAGGAGTGTGGTGGAGACTTGAGAGGGCTGGCTGAGCACCCACAGGTGGCAGAGCAGAAGGGATGATTAAGTGGCAGGTTGGATGCCCCTGAGAATAATGGGGTATAAATCCTAAGCTGGGATCTCCAGCCTAGGAGCCCAAGAGCCCAAGAAAGTACACAGATAACAGCCAATAGCAAAAAAGGCAGCGTTGCTCTCCGCCAGAGATGGATGGCTGGAGACACAAAGAGCCATTTAAAGGGCCAATTAACAAATTTTCATTTGCAGCCACTTGGCCTGGACTCCAGAAAGGGTGGGGGCAGAGAGGGCTACATACACCTGTAGAGAGACTGGGGAGGGAAGCTTTGAGGGGAGAGCTGAGAGAGTAGCTTCCAGGATCCCAGTGCTGAGTCATCACCCCTACAGCAGTAGCCACCCTGCTCAGGCAGACGACTCCCCTCCAAGCAACAGCATCCTGAGGTGAAACAATAGCCCTCACCCCAGGAGGGATTCTGCCCTGCTCTATGGGGCTTAAGCCTCACTGCTGAGTGCAGAGTGACTAGATTAACAACTGAAGGAGACAGCCACAGACATAGATGCCTGACAGTAGATCCCAGACTGCCTAAGTTCAGATGAGATAAATATCTGACATCACCAGAGGAGGATCCAGAAAGAAAAAATAGTGATAAATACTAGAGAGTACCTAGATGAAATCCACTGTGGTCTTCTCCATGATTAGCAATGTTGTCTTTCCTGCATAGCTTTCTAACATGCATTTCTTGTCTAGCAAGTTTGTGCATATTAAGTAGCTAGAATTTATACTATAGTTTATCTATCTCCTTTCATGTAATAGTCTTAATATCTTTAGACTCTTATTAGTACTGGTTCATTTGCTGCTGATAGTGGGATTGCAGGGGGGAGACATTTTGCAGAAGTGGGTTTGTGCCCTGGGGTGCGTGGTTCTCTTCTGGCAGCACATGCACAACAACATATAAGACATGGTGAATGGAGTGACCCTCAGTCAACCAGCTGGAGGGAAGGACCCACCAATAAAGACCCAACAACAATCAAAACCCAATTACAACCAGAAAGCCAACAGAAATGGCATAGAGGGCATCCCAAGAGCATCAAGTGCAGGAGATAAAGGAGACTGCAACACTGAATCTCACAGGTCTCCTACCATAGAAGTTCAAAGCACAAACTCAGAGTTAAAACAGATCAGTTTAAGAAGCAGAGGCAAACAAAGTGTCTCACAGCCAATGAGAAGACAAAGAAACAAATGGAAGAGGCCTCAGAAAGAATGCTAAATGAAATAGAGACAAGTCAACTATCAGATATTGAGATCAAAACAATGGTTATAAGGAAGCTCAATGAGCTCATGGAGAATTCCCCAAAACTACAGGGAAACTATGAGGAACTTACTGCAAACTATATCAACATGAAAAAGGAAATAGAAACTATCAACAAGAGCCAAGAGCAAATGAAGAATACAGTTTCTGAGTTGAACAACACAGCAGAAGGAATCAAAAGCAGGCTAGAAGAAGCAGGGGATCGAATCAGCAAGATGGAACACAAGGTAGAAAAAATTCCCAGAAAGAGAAAGAAAAGGAAAAAAGACTAAAAAAGAACAAAGAGGTGTTAAGGGAAATACAGGACAACATGAAAAGTAATAATATCTGTATAGTAGGGATACCAGAAGGACAAGAAGAGCAAGGGATAGAAAACCTGTTTGAAAAAGTAATGATGGAAAACTTCCCTAATTTGATGAGAGAAAAGTCATACAAATCCAGGAAGACCACAGGATCCTAATCAAGAGGAACCCAAAGAGGCCCACTCTAAGACACATAATTAAAATGGCAATATTCCAAGACAAAGAGAGAATCTTAAAGGCAGCAAGGGAGAAACAAGAAGTAACATACAAGGGAGCTCCAATTAGGATAGCAGCTGACTTCTCAATGGAAACAATGCAAGCCAGAAGAGACTGGCAAGAAATATTCCAAGTAATGAAAACCAAGGGCCTGCAACCAAGACTACTTTACACAGAAAGATACTCAATTAAAATGGAAGGTGAAATGAACATTTCCCAGGCAAAAAAAAAAAAGGCTCAAACAACATACCTCTACCAAACAAGCATTGCTAAAGATGCTAAAGAGACTGCTTTAAGAAAAGGAAGAAAAAGAGTGAGATACAGAGGAACACAGGTACAAAGGGAGTAAAATAGAAATTAATAAGTACCTACCAATAATAATCCTAAATGTAAATGGATTAAATGCTCCTATCAAAAGACATAGAATAGCTGAATGAATAAGAAAACATAACAAACACATATGCTGCCTACAAGAGCCCCACCTCAGAACAAAACACCTACACAGGACTGAAAGTGAAGGGTTGGAAACAAATTTTCCAAGCAAATGGACAAGAAAAAAAAAGACAGGGCACCAATACTCATATCAGACAAATTAGACTTCAAAACAAAGTCCATAGAAAAGAGACCCAGAAGGACACTTCATAATACTCAAGGGAAGAATCCATCAAGAACACATAAACATTGTGAATACATATGCACCCAACATAGGAGCACCCAAATAAATAAAGAAAATCTTGGAGGACTTTGAGAAAGATATTGACAGCAACACAATCCTAGTAGGAGACTTTAACACCCCACTCTAAAAAAAGGATAAATCTTCCAAACAAAATATCAACAAAGATATTGCAGCATTGAACAAGGTCCTAGATCAAATGGACTTACTGATATATAGAGAGCCTTTCATCCCAAAGACGCAAAATACATATTCTTTTCAAAAACACATAGAACATTTTCAAAGATAGACCATATGATATGATACAAAAGAAGCCTCAATCAAATTCAAGAAAATTGAAATTATATCAAGCATTTTCTCTGACCACAAAGGACTGAAACTAGAAACCAACCTCAAGGAAAAAACTCATAAACACCCAAACTCATGGAGATTGAATAGCATGCTATTAAGGAATGAATGGGTTAAGAGTGAGATTAGGGAAGAAATCAAAAAGTTTCTGGAAACAAATGAAAATGAACTCACAACAATCCAAAACTTATAGGACACAGGGAAGGCAGTCCTGAGAGGGAAGTTCATAGCAATACAGGCCTACCTAAAAAAGATAGAAACATTTCAAACAAACAACCTAACCCTACACCTACAAGAACTGGAGGAACAACAACAAAGACAGCCCAGAGCAAGTAGAAGGAAGGAAATAACAAAGATCAGAGCAGAATTAAATGACATAGAGACTAAAAGCACAATCCTAAGGATCAATAAATCCAGGAGCTGATTCTTTGAAAAGATCAACAAAATTGACAATCCTTTAAGCAGACTCATCAAGAAAAAAAGAGAGAGGACCCAAATAAAATCAGAAATGAAATAGGAGAGATTACAAGCTTCCATTTAAGGAATAGCTAACCTCTATCCTTCACAGGCTATTCCAAAAAAACACAAGAAGACGGAAGACTCCCAAACTCTTTTTATGAAGCCAGCATCATCCTAGTCCTAAAACCAGATAAAGACACAACGAAGAAAGAAAACGATAGGCCAATTTGATGATGAACACGGATGCTAATATTCTCAACAAAATATTGGCAAACTGCATCCAGCAACACATTATAAAGATCATACACCATGATCAAGTGGGATTCATTCCAGGGATGTAAGGATGATACAATATTTGCAAATCAATAAATGTAATACATCACAGAAACAAAAGGAAAGACAAAATCTTATGACTCTATCAACAGATGTGGAAAAAGTATTTGAAAAGGTACAGCACCTATTTATTATAAAAACACTCAGCAAAATGGTAGTAGAGGGAGCATTCCTCAACATAATAAAGGCCATATATGAGAGACCTACAGCCAACATGACAATCAATGAGCAAAAACTAAAATCTTTCCCAATAAGATCAAGAACAAGACAAGGATATCTGCTTTCATCACTTCTATTCAACATAGTATTGGAAGTCCTAGCCACAGAAATCAGAGAAGAAAAGGAAATAAAAGGCATCCAAATTGGAAAGGAGGAAGCAAAATTGTCATTATTTACAGATGACATGATAGTGTATGCAGAAAATCCTATGGACTCCAGCAAAAAACTGCTTGACCTAATAAATGAATTTGGCAAACCAGCAGGATACAAAGTCGATATTCAGAGATCAAAGGCATTTTTGTACACCAAGAATGAAATATCAGAAACAGAAACCAGGAAAAAAATCCCATTTGCTATAGCAACAAGAAAAATAAAGTACCGAGGAATAAACCTAATCAAGAATGTAAAATACCTATACTCAGAAAACTACACAACACTGAAGAAAAAAATTAAGGAAGACACAAACAAATGGAAACCTGTACCATGTTCATGGATTGGAAGAATTAACATCATCAAAATGTCCATCCTACCCAAAACAATTTATAGATTGAACACAATCCCTACTAAACTAACAATGACATATTTCACAGATATATAACACACATTTCAAAAATTCGTACGGAACCATACATGACCCCGAATAGCTGCAGCAATTTTGAGAAAGAAAAACAAAGTCATAGTGATCACAATACCTGATATAAAACTATATTACATGGCAACAGTAATCAAAACATTATGGTACTGGCATAAGAACAGACACATAGATAAATAGAACAGAATAGAGAGCCCAGAAGTAAACCCAAGTCTCTATGGTTAATTAATATTCAACAAAGGGAGAAGAAGCATAAAATGGAGTAAAAATAGCTGCTTCAACAAATGGTGTTGGGAAATCTGGACATGTACAAAAAAATGACACTTGACCACCAACTTATACCATCACCAAAATAAACACAAAATGGATAAAAAACTTAAATGTAAGTCATGATACCATAACAGTCCTAAAGGAGAACATAGGCAGGAAAATCTCAGATATTCCACACAGCAATATTTTCACCAATATATCCCCTAGAGCAAGGGACATAAAGGAAAGAATAAACAAATGGGACCTCATCAAATTAAAAAGCTTCTGCATGTCTAAAAAAAAAATCAGCAAAATGAAAAGGATACAACCATATGGGAAAAAATATTTGCAAATGATACCTCATACAAGGATTTGATCTCCAAAATATATAAAGACCTCACACGGCTCTACTCCAGGAAGACAAACAACCCAGTTAAAAAATGGGCAAAATGAATACCTAAGGTTCCGCCCCTTACAAGGCAACAGGATGCCGAGACAAAAAAAAAAAAAAAAAAAAAAAGGCCCAAAGGAAAGAGCAGATCAAAGTTCCAGAAAAAATACAACTAAATGACGAAGAGATAGCTAACCTATCAGATGCAGAGTTCAAAACACTGGTAATCAGGAAGCTCAGAGATTGGTTGAGTATGGTCGCAAAATAAAAGAAAAAGTGAAGGCTATCAAAAGTGAAATAAAGGAAAATGTACATAGAATTAACAGTGACAGGAAGGAAACCAGGGCTCAAATCAACAGTTTGGACCAGACTGAAGAAGGAAACATTCAACTAGAACAGAATGAAGAAACAAGAATTCAAGAAAAAGAGGAGAGGCTTAGGAACCTCCAGGACAACTTTAAATATTCCAACATCCAAATCATAGGACTACCAGATGGAGAAGAGGAAGAGTAAGAAATTGAAAACTTACTTGAAAAAATAATGAAGGAGAACTTCCCCAATCTGGCAAAGGAAATACACTTCTAGGAAGTCCAGGAAGCTCAGAGAGTCCCAAACAAGTTAGACCCAGGGACGCACACACCAAGGCACATCATAATTACATTAGCCAAGATTAAAGATAAAGAGAGAATCTTAAAAGCAGCAAGAGAAAAAGAGACAGTTACCTACAAAGGAATGCCCATAAGACTATCAGCTGATTCCTCAAAAGAAACCTTGCAGGCAAGAAGGGGCTGGAAAGAAGTATTTGTCATAAAAGACAAGGAGTACATCCAAGATTACTCTATCCAGCAAAGCTATCATTTAGAATAGAAGGGCACATAAAGTACTTCCCAAATAAGGTAAAAGTAAAGGAGTTCATCATCACTAAGCCCTTATTATATGAAATGTTAAAGGGACTTATCTAAGAAATAGAAGAATATCAAAACTATGAACAGTAAAATAACAACAAACTCACAACTATCAACAACCAAACCTAATAAAAAAACAAAAACTAACTAAGCAAACAACTAAAACAGGAACAGAATCACAGAAATGGAGATCACATAAAGGGTTTTCAGCAGGGAAGGGGAGAGGGAGGAGGGAGTGTGGGAAAAGGTACAGGGAATAAGTAGCATAAATGGTAGGTAGAAAATAGACAAGGGGAGGTTAAGAAATGGAGAAGCCAAAGAACTTATACATACAACCATGAACATGAACTAAGGTGGGGGTGAATGCTGGTGGGAGGGGGTGTGGAGGGGAGTAAAGGCGGGGAGAATAGGACAACTGTAAGAGCATAATCAATAAAATGTATTTTAAAAATGCAAAAATATAAAACAGTATGGAATTTCCTCAAAAAATTAAAAATGAAACTGGGTTATTACCCAGTGGGAAAAAAATGGGCAAAGGACTTGAACAGACATTTCTCCAAGGAGGACATACAGAGGGCCCAGAGACACATGAAAGGATGCTCAGCATCGCTAGCCATCAGAGAGATGCAAATTAAAACCATAATGAGATACCACTTCACACCAGTGAGAATGGTCATCATAACTAAATCAACAAACAAGTGCTGGCGAGGTTGTGGGGAAAATGGAACCCTAGTACACTGTTGGTAGGAATGCAGACTGGTGAAACCACTGTGGAAAAAAGTATGGAATTGCCTCAGAAAACTAAACATGGAACTGCCTTTTGACCCAGCAATTCCACTGCTGGGATTATACCCTAAGAGTCCTGAAACACCAATTCAAAAGAACCTATGCACCCCAATGTTCATAGCAGCACAATTTACAATAGCCAAGTGCTGGAAGCAGCCTAGGTGCCCATCAGCAAATGAGTGGATCAAAAAACTATGATACATTTACATGATGGAATACTATGCAGCAGAAAAAAGAAGGCACCCCTACCCTTTGTGACCACATGGATGGAACTGGAGAGCATTATGCTAAATGAAATAAGCCAGGCAGTGATTTTATTTGAACATGTAATTGGATATATTACTATTTATAGTGTGGTGAAAGACAAATACCCTGTGATCTCACCTATAAGTGGAACCTAATAAGAAAAAAAACAAGCAAGCAAAATATAACCAGAGACATCGAAATTAAGAACAATCTAATAATAGCCAGAGGGGAGAGGGGAGAGGACTGTGGGAAGAAAGGTTTTCAGGAACTACTATAAAGGACACATAGACAAAACCAAGGGGGGTGGGTGGAAGCAAGGGAGGGAGGTGGGTTTGGATGGGGTGGGAGGAAGGGGAGGGGAAAAATGCAGATAACTGTAATTGAACAACAATAATTAAAAAATAAAAATAAAAATAATGAAATTAAGAACAAACTGATAGTGACCAGAGGGGAGCTAGGGGGGATAATTGGGAGGAAAGGGGGAACTGTTGTCAAGGACATGTATAAAGGACACATGGACAAAGCTAAAGAGAGGTAGGAATGATTGAGGGGAAATGACAACAACTGTCCTTGAACAACAATAAAATAAAAATATATATATTCCTTCCAAACACATAACTTTGACATGCATCGGGAAGATCCTGTAGTTTTCCATGAGCTGCAGCAGTTGTTTCATACATACACACAATAACATATTAAATAAACAGAAGTAATTCTATATCATATTACTGTACTTTTAGAGTCTACATTTTACATAGTAACGTTAACTCTGTTGAGTTAAAATTTCGCATTGATAGCCCAAATTTAAAGGAAGACTTACAGCTGCTTTAGACTCTCTGTGTCCTCTATGTGCTAAAAGCTAAAAGCAAACTTCTAATATTGTCTAACCTTGTAGAATATTTTTAGAGGTGTAGTGGGTCTCTGAAGTGATTTTATCTGTATAACCCCCAGAGCCAGGGCTCCTGCACTGCACACATTTAAGGCTTGGGCTTCAGCTGTCAGGCTTTTAGAGTAACACAGAAAACAAAGCTCTGATGCATGAGGCTGTCAACAAAAGCAACATGCTTTCTTTAAAGTTTCAGTTCAATAAATGTTTGCTTTGTAGAAAAGGTCTTTGCTTTCTGAGACATTTCACTCAAAAGCTCTCATTTTATATTATATTTTTTAAAAATATCTTTATAGCTATTGGCAGAGATGGGAATCACCAAGGTGCCTACAAAATGATTGGTTTGTAGTGAACTCAAAGGCAGGACGCTTGAACTCTGCAATCCCGGGGCAAGCCCTTGGACCTCTATGGCAGAGGTAGTAAAGATAAAATGTAAAAGAGAGCCAGTGAGAGTGGAGGGAGTAAATGGTTTCAGGACTTGGACAGCTACCATAAACATCAGGCTCTGGAGGGTCCACACATGCCTCATTATTGAAATTTGAATTTTAAAAAAATATGTCCATGAAGGAGTTTAAACTTGAGTCTGAAGTGCTTTTGTCTCCTCCTACAAAAATAGTCCTGATCAGTGAAGAAGCTGGCAAATTTCCATGCATCTTCTTGCAGGAAAAGTAGCCTAGAGGTAAGAACAACTTCTATCAGGCTCCTCAGTACTGTTGCAGCCAAACCTGACAATATTTTAGTAAATGCTTCCATTTTATCCTCATTTCATTTAGAGCCAAGTTCCTCCTTTCAACACGGCATATTTTTCATGGAACACTCCAATTAGCAATTGAGAAATAAATACTTCATGTTTGTGTTAAAGTAAAACATATTATCTGTTAGAATCTAAAATTATAAGAAGACCCATAAAATGAAAGTAAAATGACAAGTGAAGATATAAGGTATATTTTAGTCCAATCTTATATAAAATTCAGAAATGATGCTAACTCAGCAATCACTAGAAAATGCATTTATTCATCTATCCATTCATCTGATCATTCGTTTACTCAGTCATTACACACTGAGCTCCTGCTATGTGCTAGGCACTAAGGATAGAAAGATGAAGAAACAGACACATTTTTAAGAAGACACTGCCTGGAATCTGGCAGAAACAAAACACTGATCATAAGATGGTGTATTAAAACATTGATCATAAGATTACAGACAATGTTCTGGGAGTGAAGAGAAGGCTTAGATATAGGAGTGGATAGAAGCTCTAAAGGACTCTTGAATAAAGAATTTAAAAAGATAAGCAGGAGTTAGCTGGGTAAAAGGGAAAATAGCACTTAAGAGTTAAATTTTTTTCACACATAATAACAAAACACATCTCCAGTAGTAGTTTTCTAAGTTTATTATATCCATGTAAGACTCAGATCTTATCATACCAATCAAATTCTCTCTCTGCAGCTCATGGAAGGTGGCTTGATTTTTTCTAACATAGGCCCACGATTCCTCTGATGGCACCATGGATATACGGTAAAAACTCTTTGGCATCTCAAAGGAGTGTATTTATATTATAATCCGTCAGCAATTAAAATCCAATTTCTCCAGAAGGATCCAACATGGCAGCTAGGTGAATGCTGAGCTAACCCCCTTAAGAACACATTGAATGTACAGCTACATTTAGAGCAATTCCTCCTGAGAGACAATTCCACAGTTTTTGTACAAGCAGGACAGCAAGACCACCCGGAGAACATTGTGGAACCCTGAGAGCTCTCCGGGAGCTGAGGGAACAACCCAGGAACTGGTGAGCACAATTGGTTACCATTCCTCTGGATGTGGATAATGGGCAGAAGCTCCATCCAGGTTCTCTGGCCAACCTGTAGGGTACTATAGAGCATCCTCAGCCACCACCCTTCCCCCCATTTCCCTCCTAGTGGCTAGATCCAGCAGTAACAGGAGGGCACTACAGCATCATATCAGGGGCCCCTCCATCTGAAGATTGATTCAGCCAGTACAGCAGAGTGCTGCCTCACACACACACTGGACTGCATGCACACCTGTCACTCCCATGCCTAGAGAGAGGCAGAGCTAGAAAAATGCTGCTGTACCTGCCTGCAGGACTATGCTGTCCAGTGAAGGAGCATACATAGTAGAGTACTACTATGTGCTCATGTGGGGCCATGCCTGTGGGAGAGAGTGTGGAGCTAGCATAATGCTGTGGTCCATAATACACAGGACTGCCCCACCCAGACTAAGTGCAAAGGTAGTGGGGTGCTGCTGCACATAGGGCTGTCTTATCCAGAGAAAGTATGTAGCTAGCAAAATGCTGTGATACCTACTCCAGGCCTGCTTTATGTAGATTGGGTGGAGTTCTGCTGTGCCTGCAGGCAAGTCTGCCCCACTCGAAGAAAGGGCAGAAGTAGTAGGGCATTGAGACTCAGACACAGAGAGTGGCCCCATCCAAATCCTGTTCTAAGGGCAGATAATTAAAGCAGCAAGGCACACAGGCAGGGCTGCTCATGAAGAGAGGGTGGGGCACGACTGAGTGCACAGGATGCTACAGTGTCCCAGAGTGAGTGAGAATTAGAAATGTATGGCTGTGCGGGTACAAAAGGTTGCCCCACCTGGAAAGGGGCTGGAGCTCATGGGGTATGGAGACGCAAGCCCACAAAGCAGCCTTGCTAAGACTTTACTCTGACTACAGACAGTTAAAGCAACAAGGCATGACAAGAGCACAGTAGGCAAACATGCCTGGGTTAGAAGGGCAAGAAAGCATACATACACCAGACTGCCCTACCTGGAACCCACTCTTTGAGCCCAGACAACACATCAGGAACCACAGGTACTCACCCTGCCTACAGATGTCCTGCTGAAACTATTCTACACACAGTCTACAAAGAGACCACTTTTTCAAGACTGGTAGAGACAGTGCTCCATCCAAATCATAGAAACAAACACAGAACCAAAGAAATAGGGGACACAAAAGAGTACGTCCCAAATTAAGGAATAAGAAAAAATTCCAGGGAAAACCCTAATGAAACAGAGATAAGTAATTTGACTGACAAAGGATTCATAGAGTGGACACAAGGATGCTAAACAAACTTAAGAGTAGACGAGAGAAACTTAGAGAATACTCCAACAAAGAGATTAAAAAGGGTAATAGAGAACCAATCAGAGATAAAGAATACAATAAATAAAATGTAGAATACATTACAAGGAATTGACAGTATATTACTTAACACAGAATAACAGATTAGAGACCTGGAAGACAGAATAGTAGAAATCACCCAATCAGAACAGCAAAACGAAAAAAAGAATTTTGGGGGAAAATGAGGATGATATAAGAGATTTCTGGAATAATGCCTAACACCCTAACATTTCCTTGATGGGAATTCCAGAAGGAAAAGAGAGAGAGAGAAAGGGAAAAAAAGAAAATTTGAAGAAATAATGGTTGAAAATTTCCCTAATCTGGGGAATAAAACAGACATCCAGGTCTAGGAAGCCCAGAGAGTTCCAAACAGGATGAGCCCAAAGAGAACCACACCAAGACGTCTTATAACTAAAATGGCAAAAGTTAAAAATAAAGAGACAACTTAGAAGGCAGCTAAAATGAAACAAGTCACATACAAGGGAAATCCCATAAAGCTATCAGCTGATTTCTCAGAAGTAATTTCACAGATCAGACATGAGAGACAGGAAATATTTAAAGTGCTAAAAAAAAAAAATCTATACCCTAGAATACTATATTCAGCAAGGTCATCATTCCGAGTTGAATGAGTGATAGCTTGCCAGGCAAGCAAAATCCTAAAGGAGTTCACAACCACAAAACTAGCCTTGTAAGAAATGTTAAAAGACCTACTTTTTGATTAAAAGAAAAGGCCATAACTAGAAAGAAAATACAGGAAAGAAAAAATCTTACTGGCAAAGGCAAATATACAATAATCACAGTGAATCAATCACTATAAAACTAATATGGAGGTTTAAAGACAATAGTAAAATTAACTATGACTACAATAAATAATAAGGGGATACACAAAACAAAAAGATTTAAACATGTCAAAAACAAGGAGTGGATGGGGGAGTAAAAATGTAGTGCTTTTAAAATGCAATTGCATTTCAATGTCTATCAGCTTAAAATAGACTGCTCTAAGTATAGATAAATACATATAAATATCATGGTAACATAAATCAAAATCATGCAAAAAATAAAAAGAATCCAATCAAATCCCTAAAGAAAACCAATCAATCAAAAGAAAAGAGATCAAGAGCAGAAGAAGAAAAACAAAAGCAACCAAAAATCAATTAACAAAATGTCAATAAGCACATACCTATCAATAATCACTTTAAATATAAATAGACTAAATGCACCAATCAAAAAAATAAGGTGGTAGACTAGAAAAAATAAATCAAGACCCATCTATATGCTGCTACAAGACTCACTATAGATCAATATATTCAGACTGAAAGAGAAATAATAGATAAGATATTCCATAAAAACAGAAATTAAAAGAAAGCTAGAGTAGCAATACGCCTATTAGACAAAACATACTTTAAAAAAAAGAATGTAAAAGGAGACAAAGAAGGACATTACATTATTTTAAAGTGGTCGATCCAAGGAGAGAATATAAATGTTTTAACTATCTATGTACTCAACATAGGAGCACTCAAGTACATAAAGCAAATATTAATGGGCATAGAGGCACACATTAACAGTAGCACAATATTTGGGAAATTTACTACTCCACTTACCTCAATGGATTAATCATCCAGACAGAAAATTAATAAGGAAATAATGGCCCAAATTCCACATTAGACCAGTTTGATTAATAGGCATTTTTAGAATATTTTGTCCAAAAATTGCAGATCATATATTTTTTCTCAAGTGCACACAGAACATTTTTCAGGATAAGAGTGCACACTAGTTCACAGAATAAGCCTCAATAAATTCAACAGGATTGAAATTATATCAAGCATATTTTCTGACCACAATGGCATGAAACTAGAAATCAACTACAGGAAGAAAACTAGAAAAAACATAAATATGTAAATATTAAACAACATGCTTATAAACAACCAATGGATCAAAGAGGAAATCAAACAGGACATCAAAAACTACCTTGAAACTAATGAAAATGAAAACACCACCTTACAAAATTTATGGAATGCAACAAAAGTCATTATAAGAGGAAAGTTTATAGCTATGCAGGCCTACCTCAAGAAGCAGGAAAAATCACAAATAAATAATCTAAACTTACACTTAAAGAAGCTAGAAAAAGAGAAAGAAACAAAACCCAAAGTAAGTAGAAGGAAGGAAATGGTAAAGAACAGAGCACAAATGAAGTAGAAAAACAATAGAAAAGATCAATGAACTAAAAGCTTGTTCTTTGAAAGGATAAATAAAATTGGCAAGCCTCTAGCAAGATTCGTCAGGAAAAAAAACAGAAAGAACACAAATAAATAAAGTCAGAAATGAAAGAGAAGAGATTACAGCTGACACCACAGAAATAAAAAGGATCATTAAAAAAATATTATGAACAATTACATGCCAACAAATTGGAAAATCTGGAAGAAATGGATAAACTACTGAAAGCATACAACCTTCCAAGACGAAACCAGAAAAAAAAAAAAAATAGAGCATCTGAACAGGCCAACTCCTAAGAATGAAATGGAATCAGTAATCAAAACAATTCCCCCAAAACACAAAAAGTCAGAACCCAACAGCTTCACAGGTGAATTCTACCAAACATTTAAAGAATAATTAGCATCTATCCTTTTCAAGCTATTCCAAAAACTTGAAGAAGAAGGGATGCTTCCAAATTCATTCTATGAGGACAGCATTACCTAGATAACAAAACCAGACAAAGACACTATGAAAAAAGAATTACAAGCTAACATCCCACTTCAGGAATCCAATAAGAAATGACAGGCATCTAAATTGGAAAGGAAGAAGTTAAACTGTCACTATTCACAGAAGTGGCGGATATATATATATCCGCCAGCTATCTATATCTATCTATCTATCTATCTATCTATCTAATCCACCAGAATTAATAGAATTAATAAAATAATTAAATAAAGTAGCAGGATACAGAATAATGTACAGAAATCTACTGCATTCCTATACCCTACTTAATAATGAAAATCAAAAGGAGAAATTAAGAAAACAGTCCCATTTACAGCTGTATCAAAAGAATAAAATACCTAGAAAGAAATTTAACCAAGGAGGTAAAAGATCTATACTCTGAAAATTATAAGACATTGAAGAAAGAAATTGATGGCACAAATAAATGGAATATACTGTGCACATGAGTTGGAAATATTAACATCATTAAAATAACCAAACTTCCCAAAGCAATCTATATATTCAATACAATTCCTATCAAAATACCAATAAGTATTTCTTCTCAGAACTAGAACAATAATTCTAAAACTTAGATGGAACTACAAAGACCCAAATGGCTAAAGCAATTTTGAGAAAGAACAACAAAGTTGGGGGTATCACAAACCTTGGTTCCGAACTATACTACAAGGCTATAATAATCAAAACAGCATGATACAGGCACAAAAATACAGATACATAGCTCCAAAGAACAGAATAGAGAGCCCAGAAATAAACCCTTGCTTATATGGTTAAATAACTTATGGCAAAAGAGGCAAGAATATACAACGGAGAAATGACAGTGGTACTGGGAAAACTGGACAGATACAAGAAGAAAATGAAACTGGATCACTCTCTTATACCATATACAAAAAAACAAAACAAAACAAAACAAAAAAAAAACACCTCAAAGTGGATTAGAGACTTAAACATGAGGCCTGAAGCCATAAGACCCCTAGAAGAAAACATATGTAGTAAACTATTTGACATAAGTCTGAGTAGTATCTTTTTGGGTACATCTACTCAAGCAAGGGAAACAAAAGCAAAAATGAACAAATAGGAGTTTATAAAACTAAAAATGTTCTGCACAATTATGGAAACCGTCAACAAAACAAAAAGACAACCTACTGAATGTGAGGATATACTTGCAAATGATATATCCAATAAGGGATTGATATTCAAAATATATAAGGAACTCGCACAACTCAGTAATAGAATTATTAAAAAATATGATAAAAAAAATGGGCAGAGGACATGAAAAAACATTTCTCCAAAGAAGACAGAGATGGCCAACAGATGTTCTACATCACTAATTACCAGGGAAATGCAAATCAAAACCACAATGAGATACCACCTCACACCAGTCAGAATGGATACTATTAAAAATTCAACAAATAACATATTGGCAAGGACGTGGAAAACAGGCCTTGACAACTATTAGTGGGACTGCAAAGTAGTGCAGCTGCTATGGAAAACAGTATGGAAAGTCCTCAAAAACTAAAAATAGATATAACACACAACCCAGTCATTTCACTTCTGGTTATTTATCAACACACACACACACACACACACACACAAAACCAAAAACACTAATTTGAACAGATACCATGCACTGCTGTGCTCATTGCAGCATTATTTGCAATAGCCACGATATGGAAGCAACCTAGGTGTCCACAGATGAGTGGATAAAGATGTCATAATAAAAAATAACAAAATCTTGCTATTTGAGACAATGTGGAGGGACCTAGAAGTTATATATGAAATAAGTCATACAGAGAAAGACAAGACAAATACCATATTGTTTCACTTAATGTGGAATCTAAAAAAACAAAGCAAAGCAAAAATGGACTCATAGAAACAGAGACCAAAAGGATGGGAAGGGGAGATGGAGGGGTGAGTGAAAAAGGTGAAGGGGGCTCTAGTCAATAATATTGTGATACATTTGTACGATGACAGATAATTACTAGAATTACTAGATTACTAGAGTTACTAATGTGACAGGTGATCACATTATAAAGTATATAACTGTCAGACCACTATATTGTACACATAAAACTGATATATGATACAATACTGTGTACATGGATAAAATATAATATACAAAAACATCCAATCTTGTGCAGCCTGCAAGGACAAAACGACACAAATATCTTTACAGAGGAACATTCATGTCCCTTTCAACCAGTAAACTCACTGGAAAAGACATAAGCACCCCTATGTTCACTGAATAACAAGGGAAAATTGCAAATTTACACTGAACAAGGAAGATTAATTCTTGGTAATCTTTGCATGTTCCAAGTGAGCCAGAGCAGCTATACCTTCCTCTTTCATACTTCCTAAAGCCATTTTTGTTTTCAGTTTACTGTACTTCTATCAGTAGTAATTGGAATATACTTCCTGTCAGGGTTTAGCATTTCCAGATTTTTTTTAGGAACTGATTGAATGGCACCAATATTAAGGTTCTATCCACTGGGTCTCATAACAGTCAATGAAAATGGGCTGCAAAAGGAGAAGAGAGTTGGAAAATCAAAAGGAGTGGGAGGGCAGAGAGAGGGCTGTCCATGTGCTGAGCCTGCTGCACGGACATGCGAGCTGGTGCCGGCTCCATCTGTTAGCACAGCATGTAGAAGGTCTACCGAGAGTTTCTACTGAACCTCTTCCTGATGGGAAAAAGCTCAGGAAGGAGGAGAAGGCTACAGTCTACCTTCTTTGATCTCACACACATTGAATCAAATACTCCCATCTCAGTAGAGCCAATCCCTAAATCAACCTCTCCCAAGGGTTGTGCTCAGTTTGCCCGCCCTCATGGTACTTGGGGATTTCTATAGAAAATATAGACCCGCAGCACCTCGAGAAGAGAGCAAAGGCATGAGGTGACAGCCAATCAAGAGTTTAGTTTTTCTAAGCCCATCTTGAATAAGGTACTGCCTAAATTCTGTAAGAACTAGACAAGTAATCGAGGGAAGTGAGTGTGAGCATTCTAGAGAGTGAAGAAGACTGGCAAATGGAGAATTGAGGCCCTGTCTAAGGAGCAGCCATTATTCAATTTTAGCCTGATGTTTTGTCATCAGAACATATAGGCCTAGTATAGCCAAAGCTTCTGATAGTTCAAGAGAAGTGGAAATATAAGTTTTAACATTAAATTCACCAATCTTGAAATGCTGGTGGCAAATGTAAAACACATTCAGGTCAAAGAAAATAAACCTAGTGCCAGATACGGCTGGGACACCGAGGGTTTGCGTTATCTGGTCAAGGTTAAGGCAAGAGTTTGGAGCTCTCTCAACAGCAGAAAGTGGGCCAAGCAGAGCCCTGGAGGAGACGGGTTCCGGACAGGTGCCGCCCTCCCCAAGAAGGGCCCGGGGAAGCATACTGGCCGGTCTGGGATGCACATGCCTTTAATGCTTTCTCTTCTATTCTCAAAGCAAAGACAGTATTACATTCAAGATTTCCAAGGAAGAGAAATAACCTAGATTTGAGATTTTGGTTTACTTTTAAAGGTTTTACGGGGTACGTGGCACGATCAAGTCGTTTGCATTGGCTCTCCACACTCAGTCATGTTTATGGAAATAAATCTGTTAGTTCTTTTTTTTTCTGACTCACAAGATGATTTCCTTTCACAGATATTAATACTGGATGATCTGAGTTCCCCAGTTAGGTTTACAGACAAAATGAGGGGTTTTAACCTGGTATTTCAGGGGCTGTGAGAACAATTTCAAAACACAAGGACGTCCCGGCTGAATTTCATGGTGATCAAAGGCAGTTCAGGGTCGGAGATCATATTAGAAGCCTGATGAGGGCTTCACAGCCACTGGGCCTGTTTCTGTGAAGTAGGCAGTCCATTGGCGAGGGGTCAAAGGTGCTCTGCCCTGCGCAGGCAGGTGCAGTGGCCTTTCATTCTGAGAATCCTCAGCAATGCAGAGCACAGGTCTGAGCAGCTTGAAGTCGTGCAGTTGAGTGAATTCACGTGTACCTCCTGTAAACATTTCACACCTATTGCAAGCCAGGTATTGTTCTAGGTGCTGGGGATCAGCACAAGTTTAAGTTTCTGCCACCATTAAAAAAGCAGTGTAAACAAATATATGAATAAACAAGTAAATGTATATGATAATGTCAGATAGTGCCAAGTGCCATGTAAGAGAAGGAAGAGAAGAATGAGTCGTGCCAGGACAAAAGGCAGCTTGGGAACACTTTCTCTAAGGTAACAGAATTTCCTGGGTACCGGAAGGAGCAAGAAACATTGTCACACTCCTGCATTCACATTTCCCTTCACCCGTAGTGAGAAAGCACAGCCTGAAATCCAGCCAGACTAGTTAAAACTCATGTTCTTTTTTTAAATTCTCACCCAAGGATATGTTTATTGACTTCAGGGAGAGAGGAAGGAAGAGTGAGGGAGGGAGTGGAGAGGGAGAGACATTGATGTGAGAAACATAGATCGGTTGCCTCCCATACGCACCCCGACAGGGGATCAAACTCATGACTTTTCGGTGTATAGGATGACACTCCAACTAATTGAGCCACCCAGCTAGGGCAAAATTCATATTTTTAAACAGACTTAAGACTCCCTATGGCTCGGTTTCCTCACCGGTAAAATGGGGACAGTATCAGCCAACCACCTCAAAGGATTAAATGTGGATGACAAGTGACGAGGATGCACCGGGCTGTGCTTGAACCTGAAGCAGAGACAACAGCACTCTGCCCTGATCTGCTCCTCACGGCACCTCACGCGATGCCCACCTCCAAGCAGTTCCTCAGCCGAAACCAGCTCCTCTTCTCTTTCTTCTCCCTCAGAGCGGCGAGAACATGCACGTCTGTGTTCCAAAGCGGGAATTCTTTTGTAGGAGTGTGTTATATTGGATATACGCTGGGGCTGAGCAGAGCTCCGGAGTGCTTTTGGAACCAAGTAAGCACAGCTCCAATTTAGCTCTTTTCTTCCTTTCCACACATATAGTTAAAATGCATACACTAATGAATTAGAAAGCAACTTTTGAAGGCATTTGTTGGACTGTATTACTTCTTACAGAATTTTCTCTGTGGTCAAAATGAAAACTTCCTATTGCCATAAATAACTAAGAATAAATTAGCAGTTGTATTAAACAGAATCCTTTGAAATGGTATTGCTATAATAGGGCTTCACTTTGATTTATATAGGTTGATGACTGCCAAGAAGTCGAATGATGAAATTTTCCAATGCAAAAATAACTTTTGTGAAATGAATGCTTGAAACATATATTTGATGAATAAATTCTAACACTAGTTGAATACCGACTGCCAGATTTTTCAAAGGTTGTTGAAATTGGGTCCCTTTAGCAACGCAGGTGAAAGAAAAGTAAGAAATTGATTTCGAATTAAATTTGCAAACCTAAAATCCCACAGCTGCTTACCTACATTTGACCAAATATGAATTTAATAGATTTTTCCCACTCACCACTAAAAGAGTGTGTTAGTCTCTTGAAAAACTGCCCCTAGGAAATCTATTTGAGAAATAATAAAGAAACAACCATTAATTTGTAGAGGTGCTATACAGCATTATAGCCAGCATATTAGTAAATTTATTCCAAATCTTTCAAATTAAATGTATTAAACCAACAGCTGCATAAATCACAATATATTACAAAAATTAATGATTTTTCTAGACCTAACATATCTGTGGAGACACCATGATAGGTAATTTCCATAGATTGTCACAGGAGAAAGAGAAGATTTTACTTCTGACTGGAAACAAGGAATCTGCACTGCCATTATCAGCTTTCATAGCTCACACAGAAATTACAGGTCAAACATCTATGCAAGCAATAAATACATTTGGAAAACTCTTCGGTTATATTCAAAGCGTTTGCATTACCCATTGTAACTTCATGTACATCTCACCCTTTGACCAGTGCATTTAACCACACAACGCTTTTTACCTGGACACTGGGCATTCCTTCCCTTATCCTTCTTTCTCCTTCACAGCACTTCTCTTACTTCTTCTTTATGTACGGTACCTTCATATATGCATACAACATGCATAATATTCATGGCTTAATTTTCCTCAAAAGACTGTAAGATCCACAAGGGAAGGACTCTTTAATTTGCTCAGTGATAGTACCCCAGCACTCAGACACTGCCAGGCATATAGCAAGCTTTCAATAAACTGTATTGTCTAAGTGAATTTAAATGCATTATGACAGCTCATTATTTAAAGCAACACAATGTTGGATTTCTTTTATAATATAAATTCTTCTTCCATTTAAAGAAATTATCTTCATTTCCTAATTATGAGCCCATGCTTTTCTCTGCCAGGTGCTCTTAAAGCAAGGATTAACTGCAGTTTATTTACCAAAAGGGAAAAAATAAAAGGTCACTAAGCTACCACATGAGTACTGGAGAAAAAGGGTCATGGCAATGAAACATCCTCATAACAGGTGGTTCCTTATTGAGCAGCTCTAGGGCAAAACTTAAAAATGCCGAAGTACCAAAACACTGCAGCCATACAAACATGGCTTGGCCTGGCCCACAAATCGCAAGCACGCGATAGAGACGTTCACGTAACAAGCGGGATTCCTACAGGAGACCACCCCTTCCCGTCAGAGCAGTCATTCAGCCACGGCCTCAGTTTCACCTGTATTTATGTCCACCTCATTTTTCTCTTTAAAGGCAAAAAGGAAAACACTTGAGTACTCTACAGCATAAATATAATTCCAAGGTACAAAGTTCCCCTTCAAATGTCTAGTCAAACTCCTTTTCTCTCTCATTTTGAGTCAATCATCATTTTTTTTTTCAGTTTTCCTATAAAGAAATGTGTATTAAAGTCTCAAATATTACAAATGACCCTCTAATCTGAGCTCTCTCACTCACCAGTCGTATGACCTCAGGCATGTCATTTATGTTCTTGGAGCCTCAGTTTCCTCATTTTTTAAACAGGATCGATGCCAGGCAGAATGGCCCCCGCTTAGAGGCACTGAATGCCAAGTCCGGAGCGTGGCTTCCAGCCCGCGGTGCTGCAGCACTCAGTTCTGGACAGACACCGAAAGGCCCTCTCCAGGGCGACCACACAAGCAGCAGCAGCAGCAGCAGCAAAATGGAAACCCCTTAAGTGGGAGCATATTTGTTCGCCAGCCATTGCCCTACGCGCTTTGTAAGCAGCATCTCAATTACTCCTACCACAACCCACTGATACTAACACCCCATTTTTTAGATGAAGAAAATCAGGTTTAAAGGGATTAAATAAGATGCTGAAAAAACAACTAGTAAATCACAACGCTGAGATTCCAGGGCCCAGGTTCTCCACCTCAGTGGTACTAGTTCAGCACCCTGGTCAGAGGGTCTCTGGACCACTGCTTCCCCATCAGGCCTATCCAGTCCTAGTCTTCAACTGGCCATCCTTCCTTTTGCTCTTGTACCACTCTGCCCACTGACACTGCAATTACTAAATCTTCCAATCCTGTCAGGAACGCAGGAGGAGGAAAACAAAAAGCACACTAATTATCTTACCAGAGAGAATCTGATACAAGGAGATAGTGAAATCAGTTTTGGGGAGCTGAAAAGGAGAACAGGGACCACTGAGTAATGCAGGAGTAAGAACTACCACCCCTAGAGAGGAATGGGGAGACATAGGGTAATTAGGGTCTAGAAGCCTGGAGAAGGGCCTCTGTGGACTTAGGCACAAACTTCTGAGAAGCAGGTACTGCCCAGCTGATATTGGGTGTGCCAAAACAAACAGACTGGAGGTTGAAACTAACAACCCAGGTAAAAGCAGGAAGAACAAACATACAGGAAGGGGCAACCCTCCTCCCCTCTTCCAGCCTCCCTGAAGCAAGTGCCGTATGGGCAGAATCTAGCTGGGAGCCGGCTTCAAGGACTCCCAGTTGAAACCCCAAGGCGAGTATATACAGGTGGGTTTGGGTCTGAGACAGAGCTAACACTAACTAACACACAGCCCACTGGGGAGTGCTGGTGAACAGAGTGCACAGAGCAGGCTGCTCGAGTTCATCGCTGATGACCCATCTCCTCACCTGATTGAAGTGTGACTCATAATAATGCTGATTGAAGAGACTCTTCCCACTGGATCTGGCCACCACTGAATGGCTTCACAAATGGGAAAAAAATCAGTCTGCTTTGAAGCCCAAACGATGTAAATATGGAACCAAGAATTTCATCATGTGCATCCTAACATTGAATAATTTAAGAACAATCAGTTCCCCCATCATTAGACACTAGGCATTTCTTAAAATCACAGTGCTATGCAAAACTGCACAATAAAAACCACAGGGCTCACAGGGAAACTGGGTGCAGGGGAACAGCACTCAAAACTTTTGTCAGCGGCACAGAAGAACCTAAAAAGAACGGTAGCACATTTTTATTCATATTAAATGGTTAAGTACAGACACACTAGCAAAAATGCATTGAACTTCACCTTGAAGAGGGCCTAATGTTGCCTTGTAGAAGTGGGCATCGGATAGGCTGATGTGGACCCCGGCTAGTGGGGTCTGCAGTGTTGTGGCTGAGACGAGACAGATTCACAGGGACTAGTGAATCCTGTGGAGGAAAAGGGACAGCACGGCCACTCTCTCAAGGGGAGGGCGCCCTGACCCTTGCCTTGACAGGCTTTTATTGCTTTTCTGGGCACATTGCATTGAGGATGGTCCTCATTTCTTATGCACAGGTTCCCTTTAGGTGGTTACCTTTTAGAGAAAACAAAGGAGAGGATGTTGCTAATTACATCAAAAAGGAAGGATATTTGCAAATGTAAAGGGAAAAGTGGTTGAACTGGTTATACTCCTCCATGGAAAGATTAGCATAGATTTTAGGAAGTTACTTTAAAGATATGCAGTAAACATTTGCTGCCTCAATTCAGGGTGAGGGAGTTTTAGCAAAAAGCAAGTCTCACAGCAGCCTAGGTACAATGCAGGCCTGCTTTCCCACAGGAAAACCTATCCAAGAGTGTGGGTCCTTTGTACCGGACCTCGCTTTCCACTGGCCTTTTCGAGTGGGATCTGGGCCCACGCCACGCAGAATGGTCTATAATAGGCTGCACCTTGTGAGTTATTACTGAAGTGAAGGAGGGAGGAACAGCTGTAATTGCAGATGTGGGTAGGTGTGGCTTACCATACATGTGGAGAACTGAGGCAGCTGGTAGGTTTCTGAGGTGTGGACCTGGGTTCTGTGTTTTCTTAGGCAGCTCGAGTCAGTTGGGTGCAGTTTTCTGCATTCACCTAATGTTTCCTGCAGATGAAAAATCTCACATAAGCAAATGCAATATCCATGTTATTCAAATTGTTCCCTAATATAGTGATCATATTAGAACAAATTAATGGTTTCAAATTAATTACAGCAAAACTGATCAGATCCTGTGGGCCAGGTATAGTATTGTTTCCTCTTTTACAGATGAGAAAACTGATTCAGAAAGATTAAACATCTTGCTCAAACATCTCTAAAAAAAGAAAAACAACAAAAAAAGGCACGCTACATTTCTTGGGCTCATACTACATTTTCTCATCTGAGGAACATCACTTGACAGTATGAGTTCAAAGCAGTAGAATCTGAGGGCAGCTTTCAGCACGGTTCTGCCAGTGATCTTTTCCAGGTGTAAGAGCCCCAGGATGGAATGGCTGGTGATCTCAATCTTCTCCAGGTCAAGGTTTAAAGGCAAGCAGAGCTGCTGACCAAAGGAATTCATACCTCTCCCACTTTCTCATAAATGCACTCCTAGACGTGAGTCATAGTGATCCTGAAAAGATGTTTGATAATAGTTGAAACCCACGGAAATAAATGTCCCAACTGCCAAGGTCCAGAAATAAAATGTGACGTGAATTTCTGAGTTTGTTCTTCATACTCTGCTACAGTGCTCTTTCTAAAATGCAAAAACAAGAGTCATTCTCAAGCTTAATACCTGTCAATGGTTCTGGTCCAAACTCCTGCATAAAGGACAGCCTCCCTCAGATATGGTACCTACTTACATAATCAGCTCCATCTCCAGCGGAGCCCTCACCTGGAATGCATGTTCCAGTGTGCTCAATATGCATTGCTTTCCCACACACACCAGTTCACTCTGGAGCTACATAAATCTGTCCCCACTACCTCCTCAGCTGAATGCCCCTGTCCTCAGTGCTTGACTTCTGAAGACCAACCCACCATCGCTCCCACGCTCCTCTGATAGGGTCCCTTCCCTCATGTCTTCAGGCACAATGAATCACTCCTTTTGCTGAGCCCTATATTAACTCCTAACAGAGCTGCGTGGGAGGCTTCTTTTCTTTAACCACGAGCTATCTGAGGGCATTGGTCCTGTCAGAAAAATCTCTCCATTCCTAGAAACTAACTCACTGCCTGGCAACCAAATGTGTCATACATGTTTAAGGACTGAATGGATACAAGGCTATAATGTTATCCTAACAGGAAAAGAGGGCAGTAAAGGAGATTGGCCTGTACCTTCCTCCATCTGAAATCTGAAAAAGACCCTCACTCCACTAAGTAAGTTTCTGTGTCGAGTAAAACCCACTGAACTGATAAAGGCAGATGTTATGGGCTGAATGTTTGTGTGCCCTCAAAATTCCTATGTTGAAGCCCTAACCCCTACCGTGATGGGACTTGGAGGTGGGGCCTTTGGAACATGATTGGGTTTAGATGAGGAGATTGCTGCCCTTCTAAGGGAAGACAGAGAGCTCCCTTTCTCCATGCCCATAGACTGAGGAAAGGCCACGTGAGTACATACAGGGAAGGTGGCTGTCTACAACCCAGGAAGCAAGTTCTCACTACGAACAGAGCCTGCTGGCACCTTGATCTTGGATATCTAGACTTCAGAACTGTAAGAAATAAATTTCTGTTGTTTAAGCCACCCAGTCTGTGGTAAGTTGTTATAGCAGCCCAAGGAGATTGAGATAGAGGGCAATTACTAGATGTATCAAATATTTTAGTCAAAATGAAGATGGTTTGGGTACACCATTTTACATTAAAGTGTAAGATTCTTTTTTTAAAATATATTTTACTGATTATTCTATTACAGTTGTCCCAATTTTTCCCCCTTTGCTCCCCTCTGCTCAGTACCCCCATTCCCTTCAAAAATCCCCTCTTCAGTGCATGTAAGTTCTTTGGCTTCTCCATTTCCTATACCATCCTTAACCTCCCCCTGTCTATTTTGTGCCTACCAATTATGCTTCTTATTCCCTGCACCTTTTCCCCCATTCTCCTCCTCCCCCTCCCCATTGAAAACCCTCTGAATGATCTCCATCTCTGTGATTCTGTTCATGTTCTGGTTGTTTGCTTAGTTTGCTTTGTTTAGATTTAGTTGTTGATAGTTGTGAATTCGTTGTATTTTTTTGTTCATAGTGTTGATCTTCTTTTTCTTAAGTCAGTCCCTTTAAAATTTCAGGTAATAATGGCTTGATGATGATGAACTCCTTTAACTTTACCTTGTCTGGGAAGCACTTTATCTGCCCTTCCATTCTAAATGAAAACTTTGCTAGATAGAGTCATCTTGGATGTAGGTCCTTGCCTTTCATGACTTGGAATACTTCTTTACAGCCCCTTCTTGCCTGCAAGGTTTCTTTTGAGAAATGAGCTGATAGTCTTATGGGAACTCCTTTGTAGGTAACTCTCTCCTTTTCTCGGGCTGCTTTTAAGATTCTCTCTTTATTTTTAATCTTTGGCATTTTAATTATGATATGTCTTTGTGTGGTCCTCTTTGGATTCAACTTGTTTGGCACTCTCTGTGCTTCCTGGACTTGTAGGTGTATTTCCTTTGCCAAATTAGGGAAGTTTTCTTTCATTATTTTTTCAAGTAAGTTTTCAATTTCTTGCTCTTCCTCTTCTCCTGGCACCCCTGTGACTTGGAGGTTTGTGTGTTTGGAGATGCCCCAGAGGGCCGTTACACCATCCTTATGTTTCTGAATTCTTTTTTCTTCTTGCTGTTCTTGTTGAATGCTTATTTCTGCCTTATGTTCCAAATCGTTGATTTGAATCTCAGCTTCGTCCTCTCCACTGTTGCTTCCATGTAGATTTTTTTTATTTCACTTAGTGTAAACTTCATTTCTTCCTGTATGTTTGTTTTTGCCATACGCGATGTGTTTTTTGAGCATCCTGATCACCAATGTTTTGAACTCTGCATCTGATAGGTTTGTTATCTCTGTTGTGTTTAGTTGTTTTCTTGGAGTTTTGATCTGTTCCTTAATTTGGGCCATGTTTCTTTGTCTCCTCAATGTAGCAGCCTCCCTGTGTTTGTTTCTGTGTATTAGGTAGAGCGGCTTTGACCCCATCTTAGTAACATGGCCTATTGTAGAAAAGGCACCTGTAAATTGTGTGGGGTGGAGCCTTAAGTAACCACCAGGGTGGGGCAACCTGCTTCACCACTTTCTGGCTCTGTGTGGCGGGGGACGGGGGTGCTTGGAGAGGGGACAATGCCACTGCCTGGCTTCTGGAGGTATGCTTGGCACTTGCCCCATTTCTAGTCACTTGGCCCACTTTCTGTACGTGACTGGCACCCTTCTAGCTGTTTCCCTGGTGGTGAATCCCAGAATGGGTGGGTATGCATACGTGCAAGCTCTTTAAGCCAAGTCTCCCGAAAATCTGGCAGTTTCTTCTGCCACCCAACCACCACTGATTTTTACAGCCAGAAGTTATGGGGATTTATCTTCCCAGTGCTGGAACCCTGGGCTGTACAGTCCGGCCTGGGCCTGGGATTGCTCACTCCCAAGGTATCCCTCCTGATTTTATCCATCTTACATGAATGTCAGATTGTCTGTTCCACTGCTACCGCCACCACCTCTCCACACCTCTCTGCCTGTCTCTATGACCACCCCTCCTAGCTATTTGTATGAATGTGGCTTCCTTACATGCTTTATTGTCAGACTTCCATACAGCTCAATTTTCTGATGGTTCTGGGTGTTATTTGTTTTAAGATCTAGTTGTAATTCTGTCTATGGTTGTGCGAGTAGGTGAAGTGTGTCTACGTACACCTCTATCTTGACCAGAAGCCACAAAGTGTAAGATTCTTGAGAGCAGGAATCTCAATGATGCTTCACACTGAAGGCATACGGAATTAAATAGAGAGAGTACCAAGGTAATAACAATTAGGCCAGGCTGAATGGTTAAGTGAGGTATTTGCATAAGAAGCTGTGGAGAAAGCACGTAATTTTGACCATTTATAGAATCTGAGGATTCTAAGAAAACTCCTTCACTCTCACTTGAGGTTGACCAACTCCTTGTTTAAGTAAAAGCATCCAGTCATCCAGTTCCAGAGTGATGCCAACTTAAATTAAACAC
>PVJI01011856.1:0-54227 GCA_004026765.1 Micronycteris hirsuta | reverse complement strand
TCAGCAGCGGAAGGGCGTTTAGTTTGTTTCCAGCTTCGGGGGGTTCTGAACAGAGCCGCCATCAATATTTGTCCTCAGGTTTTTGTGTGAACTTGAGTCACTACTTCTCTTGGGTACCTAAGCAGGATGGCTGGGTCACATGGCAAGCATCTGATTAACTTTATAAGAAACTGCCAGCTGCTTTCCAAAGTGGCCCTGCTGTTTCACATGCCCACCAGCAGCAGCAGCAGACAAGGCCCCGTGGGCGCGTCCGTTCTGCAAAGGTCGGTGGCCCGCGCCGGCTACGCCACGGCATCTCACTGCGGCATCAACTCGCACTTCCCTATTGACTAATTACGATGAATGATTTTTCACATGCCTTATTGTTTTTTGCTTTAGTATCATCACTATCTGAAATTGCCTTCTGAATTGAATTATTTATCTGGTTATTTTTCATTTTCCCCATCATACGGGAGAGCGGGGACCTTGACTCCACTCCTCAACACCTAGAACGAATGTCTGGATGGTGACGATGATAACACAGTGATGTGGTGACAGCTGACATTCCCAGAGCCTTCATCACGTCCCCAGCATTGTTCCGAGTGTTTTACAAATACCCACTCGATTTTCACAACTACCCTAAGAGACCGATGCGATCAATAGCCCCATTTTAAAGAGGAAAACACCAAGGCAGACAAGCTCAAGGTCACGTAACTATGAGCCAAGCCGAGCTTCCGTCCCAGCTGCTCTGGAGTCCGACTCTGCAGCTGGAATCCGTACACGACACGGCCCACGGCAGCCACATCTGCTGAGGAGTAAAAGCATGGAAGAAAAGCAGAAACTTACAGCTCTCTCTCTCTCCCGGGAAGGGAGCTGTCCTGTGCCTGTCCACAGGGCTTGAGGATTCTGCAGACCGAATGTCTGTCCCCCCCCACCCCGCCCCCTGGCCCCGCCATTCATCTATTGAAATCTAATCACCAGTGCGACGGCATTTGGAGGCAGCGCTCTTGGGAAGTGATTAGGTCATGAGGGTCGAGCCCCCCTGAATGGGATCAGTGACTTTATAAAAGAGACCCCTCCCAAGGAGGGGGAGGAGGAGGGAGAGGAGGAAGCGGGGAGGAAGAAGAGGACAGAGAGGTAGATGAGGAGGAGGAGGGGGAGGAGGACAAGGAGGAGGAGGGGGAAGATTAAGATGAAGACTGGGCAGCAGGAGGAAGATGAGGAGGCTCAGGAGGTCTAGGAAGGGGTGCAGGCGGCCTTCCCTGAGCCAGCCCAGCGCTCCTCCCTCACGGTCGTCCCTGACCCTGGTGCCCAGCGCGGTGGGTCTCCTCTCCACGGCCTTCCCTCGGGTGAGGTTTTCAGAGCCCCCCTTCAAGAATCTGAGCACCAAGTCCCTCTGCCTCTCATATTTTCGTCTGTGGGATCATTTCATCATGTCTGTCCTCCTCAAAGCAAGCCTCGAAATGTGATCAGAACACAGAAAAGGCCGAGGGCAACGAGACGGTGCCCACGGCGGGGGTGACCGTACGGCACAGCACGCTTGACAAGGACTGTGACCGTGACATCGCCGACCTCAAGCTGCAGACACCCATCACATCCCGCATGAGCGTGGCCCCTGCTTGCCCGCCCAAGAAGGACTGGGCCGAGTCCACACTCATGGTGCAGAAATCGGGCATCGGGAGTGACTTCGGGCGTCCCCGCAAAAAGGACCGCTCGGCCACCACCCTCAAGATGTTGGAGGCGCCCCACATGGACAGGAACACATGCAAGCTGTCCACCAAATTCACCATCGCCCAAAACATGCCCTGTGCTGGCTACGACTCGGAGCCCGAGGATGCCTGTATGTCCAGGGGACAGCAGGGGTCCTCACGTCACCCGGTCCAAGGACACCTACTTTGTCACCAGCATCGTCAGTTGGGGAGAAGGATGTGCACAGAAAGGAAAGTTCAGGATCTACACCAAAGTTACCAGCTTCCTCAAATAGATTGACAGGTCCATGAAAATCAAGGCCAGGGCCCACGGTGAGCAGAAGGTCCCCATATCGCCGCCCCCCTTATCAGAGTGATGCCACCCAAAGACCCACTGGGCCACTGGTGTCTTGTTTTGTCATAAGACTTGCCATTCTGAACAGGCTGAATCCTGGAGTAAGCTTCCGATCTGCAACGGTTAGATCTGTGTCGATTTTCTATCCTGATTTCGCTCTCGCTCTATTGAAGTGGGAAATGAAATTTCCATTTGGAACATTAGACCTGCCTTTCCCCCACCCCACCCCCAGGCTGGACCATCCCTCCTGGAACTGTTGTATTTTATAGGACAGGGGTTTACACTCCCCAGGAAGACTCCTTTGCTCAAAAACTGTGAGGGTGCCATTTCTATTCACAGCACGTTTTTCTGCTTCTGATTAACCTAAACTGCCGTCTTGGCCGGCCACACTCATGACACTTGAGAATAAATGGCCGAGGTTCTAGGAGCACAGAGAGAAGGCACAGCAAGGGACAGGCCGGAGCACGACTGGGCAGCCTCACCCCGGGGTCGGGGTGGGGATTCCCCACATTCGCCAGCACAGCTTCCCTCCGCCTGCGGCTCACCATCTGGGGCGAGGCAGCGGCGGAAATGTGTCCTCCAGGGGCTTCCTGTGGAAGGCAGCCTCCCTGGGAGGGCAAGGCCCAGGGCACCTCTCATTGGCGGGGGCGTTTTAACATCTGGCTTCACGCTGGAATCCCCCAGCCCTGGGCCTGCCCCGGCACGGTCTCCTCAGGAACTTACACACCCACGAGGTGCCAGCTGCCCCCCAGACCGAGAGACTCTGGAGTCCTTCATCCAGGCCAAGGCCCAGGGCACTTAAAACAGTGTCTCTGGGGCAGGCATGGGCCCCCCAGATTCCTACGGCTCCGCAGGTGAACCCTGCACCTGTGGTGTGTGTTGCGGGGTGCTGTGGGAAGGCTCCCCTCTCTTAGACTGGGTCAGATCTAAATGCCAAGTCCTTTCCCCTCTGAGTTCTGTCCACACCAGCTCCAGGCCCCCAACCTAAATGGTCCTGAAAACCAAATGTTTTAGATTATGGAGAAGGGTGCCTCGGATCAGACCAGCGTGGGCCACACGGCCCTGTGCGGTTTGCATTTTGTGTGACTTTGCTAAGCACAGTTCCAGGGTCCCACTACAGACGCTCCCAGAACGGTCAGCAGCTTTTTTTTTTTTTTCTTTTTGTAAGCAGGAGCTATGGCACGGTTGGAGTGTTTTATAAACAAAAGATATTGCAGTTAGAAAAATCAATATTCACAAGTATGCAGTTCTCCAGAAACAGGCTGCGGAGAGCAGAAAAAGCTGAAGGTGATGTTTCTCCTCCTGCCTGCCTCGACCCTCCTCAAAACAAGCCACTGCCGAGCGGGCTCCTGAGGCCCTTCCCAGAGGAAGGCCTCACACGGCAGGACTGTCACGGTGTTGGGTGGAGTTTCCCATGCAGCTGACTGGTCTCTGTCCCAAGGTGAACCCCAGACTTGGGGTCCTGTTTCTGGAGGTCAAAGGTTGTTGGAGTCCAGAGAGAACTCTGGGCAAGAGTCACAAATAAAATCTAGCTTTGCTGCTAAAAAAAGTGAGAGAGAGAGAGAGCCCGCAGAGAGATCGGTCATCCCTTACTCCACGTGAGGGTACCATGGAAGGACAGACAGCCAACTGCAGTCCAGGAAGTAGGCCTGGATTCCAAATCTTCTGGAACCTCAATCTTGGCCTCCTGGCCTCCAAAATTGTGAGAAATAAAGTTCTGTTGTTTCTAAGCCACCAAGTCTATGAGATTTTGTTTAGCAGCCTGAATGGAATAAGACGAAGTGGCTTCTATGTCTCCTCTCGATTTTCTCCCTCCAAAGTTGAATTCATCCTCACTCTCAACCCTGCTTCTTCCTTCCCCTGAGAAATTCAATTCGTGGGACGGCGTTAGAATTTAAAGCATTCAACGGGATAAGGAGAGACGTTTAGTTAAACCTGGAGTCCGGTGGGTTGTCCACAGGACTCTTTCCCACAGCTCCCCAGCAGGTGCCGGGAACAAACAGGGAGTCACGCTTCGGCTCTTCCGAACACTTGCTCTGAGTTTTACTCCCTATACAGGGAATTTTATGGCTCACCGAAGGTCTGGGCACATTCCCTCCACAGCCTCCCCACCCAGCACAGTGGCCCCCCATTTCCTCAGCCCCTTTATGGTTAGTGGAGGTCACGTGGCCGATGGGCTGTGAATGAAAGTGATGCGTGTCATGGCTGAGCCACAGCATTTAAGAGCCAGTCTGTGACTCTGCCATGTTTCCTTCTTTGCAACAGTGAATGAAGGAGGCCACAGGTTTCAGATGGGGCAGTCACAGGATGATGACGCGTCCGCCAATGCCCTGCGTGACTGTGGGGACCCCAGCCTGCCACACCCCTCCCTCCTGCACTGCGCATGCGGGAAGAAGAAGGAAGGGAACCTGCATTGCACTGAATCCTTGCGAGTTCAGAGAGAACTCAGGGCAGCACGACCTTGCTACCCCAACTCGTCGCTGGGGGGCACGTGTCCTTGCTGCATCTGGTCTGAGGGCACGCTCAGATGACTGTCGGAGTCTGGGAACTAAGCTCCATCTGGGGGCCCTAAATGCCGTATTTTGCCGTGCGTGCATTATACACAGGATTATTATACTCATAATATGCCCATAGCGTGTAATCATTACACCCATGTATAATGTACATCCTTATTTTTCTCTCAAAAATTTGGGCAAAAAAGGGCCCATTATACATGGAAAAATATGGTAACTAGGATTTCAAGAGGGAATGGAATAATCTCAATACCGAGGTTGAAGAATTCACTGTTCACAAGGAACTCGGGAAGGTTCCAGGCCCCACCGCAGGGTCCACCAGCAGGACAATCCCCACCTGGAGAAGGGAGGTGTTAGCTGAGGCACATGGGAGCATCTCCATGACAGTTGGGGCCTTCGCCTACATGCAAGAGCTTGAACTTGACTTTAGAACAAAGGCTAGGGCGTCTTCAGAGCTTTATCCCTGAAGCAGGTCTGGGACCAGCTCTCAGGAAGGCCCTGGGGTCCCCAACCCAAGCTGGGGGGGGGGGGGCGGGGGAGGAAAACTGGCAGGGCTTGGAGCCACAGATGACCACAAGCCGCAAGCTTAATTATGGGTTTCTGTTGTGAACTTATCGGCACTTTCCTTTGGCAATTCTCACCTTGAGTGTTGTGTACTCCAGTGGGATCACCCAGGTGTGGGATCACCCAGGAGATGTGGGGAAGAGGCAGCTCCTCAAGACAAGAATGGGTGGTGGCAGGCAGACAACTCAAGGGGAAAGCTTCTTGTATCTATAAACCCCCTGCAACTGTTTCCTCTCTTCAAGAAGTAAAATTTGGCTGCTCTGGAATATACTCCTCCCCCTAAACCCAACGGGAGCACAGCGAAGCTTCTCTGAGGCCATCAGAAAGACCCTTCTACTTGTGAGGGCAAATCTCGGGAAGTTCCTTGTCTATAAGCCCAGAGGCTGGTGTCAAGATTTCTGTGTTTTGACCTTTGGTCAGGGTGGCAGGAAACGGTGGCACTGCGTGGCACCGGCGGGGGCACTGGGTGAATGGGGGAGGGGGCTTGGGCTGGAGGCAGGGGTGGTGGTTGCTTAAACTAAAGGAGCCCCTAAGACCAGCCATGCTTGCTAGGACCTGGGGACTTGGGAATGGGGGGCTTCTGAACAAGCAGTCAGACAGAATCCTCTCTCAGAGGCTTTGGGGTGGGATCCCTGGGAAGGACTGGAGTTAGTCCTGCCATTCTCGGGGTTAAGAAGAAGAGGTTGTGACTAATACAGTGTAACGGTAAACGAAATGCTACAAAGAAACAGGCAAAAACTGTTTCCTTTTTTTGCCATGATTTATTGACTTGGGAGTTTATTTTAATGATGAGAAATCCATATGTTGAGTTTGGTGATTTCAGTGAGTTTTTTTGTTTTGTTTCGTTTTTTGGCATAAGAAAAAATTTACGTTGGGTGCAGACCTGAGGCTTGAGCCCAGTCTGGACACCTTGCGCCGACCCTCCCGGCCACAGGGTTTGCCGAAATTTGCTGGTGGGGAAGAACTGCCGCCAAGATTTGCCGGGCTTCCCACTTTTGTTTCCCCCAGGTGAGTTCCAGCCAGTGATGCTGAGAATTCCCCGTCTTGGGGCCAGGGGTGTAGTGCTGGCTTCGGGCTAGAGCGGTGAGTTCGCCGGGCTGGGGTCAGGCTGGATTTGGTCCAAAAGTACACTTGTGCATCCCCACTCAGAGAGGAGGGGTTTTCGACTTGGACGTCACACTCTGGCTCTCCGAGGCCTGAGCCGTGTTGGGAAGAACACGCCAGCACACGGCAAACAGCTGGTGAACGCGTGGGGACAGGGCACACCACGTGGACCCTTCCCCCAAGTGGCTCCTGCTGAATGGGCTTCAATTCACCGCCTGCCATGGGTTTGGGGGCTGACAGAGACTCAAAGGCAAACTGTGGGGAACTGAGGCAGAGCTGGCGCAGGAGTGAGCAGACAGGTGGAAGAACAGAGGGGGCAGCAAGGAGATGAAGGTGAGTGCCAGCCCACCGTCATCATCATCACAGCCATCAGACACTTGTCCCTCACTGGGTGAGCACTTCATGCGCACTACCACACCGAAGTCCTGCTGATGATGCCCTAGGGGGCAGGCACTGCTATGTCTACATTTCCAGGAAAGCGAGGCGCCTGGGTGGCTAACTTGCCTTGGAAGGAATAGGCTGCATTTCAAACCCGGGCAGTCTGGCTTTAGCACTCATCCTAAGAGTCCCTGACGAAACCACATTGGTCAGGTTAGAAATGAATGAAAGACCCCTCAAAGCCAGCGGTGGGGATGCCATCAGCGGGCGGTCAGATCTGAGCTGGCAAAAACGAAACAAGCAAACAACAACCACAAAACACTTCCTGTCGTTACGAGCCCTGTGACCTTGAGCAAGTTACTTCGCCTCTCTATGCCAGGGTCTTTACCTGCGGTAGGAGAGATACAGGGCGTGTGTGTGTCCTGTCTGGTACAGAACTTGACAAAGAACAGAAACTCCACAAAAAGTAATGCGCCCACCCGCCATGAAACCACTATGCAGATGCACCAATGTCCAGAACGTCTCAGCATGTACATGGGTGCATGCATGTACCCACGTGTCCAGGTATCCCCGCCAAGGAGAGCATTCACACGCAACGCCGGGCATTTCCTCCCTAATCCTGTCCCCACTCAGGGTGGCGGTGGCATCATCTATGTCGTCTACCAGCCAAACACCCAAACCCTCACCCTCTCTTACCCTCCTATCCCATCACCACAGGCAGCTAATTCCTGAATATTTCTCCAACCCACCCCAGCGCAAAGTTCTCAGCTGCCTCCTGCCCTCAGACCTGCAGCCGTGCCCCCCGACCAATCAGACGAACTTCACCAGTCACAAACCTGACCTCATCCCCACGCTGCCTAAAATCCTTCCAGGAAGCCCGGCGGATCAAGATGTGAAATTCAGAAGCCCAGAGGAGAAGTCTGATGGATTTCACTGAATAAAGATCTAAAGCTTCTCAGGGCCAAACTTAGTTAAAAAGGCAAATGGCAGACTACCAAAAATACAGGGGTCCGCGGAAGGAGCGCCTGCTCGAGCGTGGTGGGTAGGGTAATAACATGGGTGTAATAATGTATAGTTTTAGTTTGAACATTTCACCTAAAATGTCATGTGGTGTGCTTGAGTGTGATAGTGTTGTGTTACAGAACTTCATGCTTATGATTTTGTAATAAAAGATTTTGTAACGTGAAGGGGCATTACTTGTGCCAGACCCTGTATTTCCAACACACGTAACAGACAAAAGTTTTTTAACTTCCTAATATACCAAAAGCTCCTTTATGACTATCAGAAAGGCAAAAGAAAAGAAAAATGGGCAAAGAATATAAACAGTTGATACACAGAGGAGAAACACGCGTGGCCAGTGACTGCCTGAACAAAACGCTCAGCCTCACCGGGGAGAAGGAAAGTGAGGATTAAAACCACAGCGAAATGTTGACCTGGATTGGCGAAAATTTAAACGTACGATCACGTTCCCTGGAGGGCGGGGGCCTAAAATGGCCCAGCCTTTTGGAGCAGTGATGTGACAGGACCTGCCGAAATGTCACAAGCAAACCCGCGCCCTGGCAATCCCGCACCTAGAAATCTCTCTCACAGGCAGGCCTACACGCATGTGTCCGCAAGATACACACGCAGGGCCGCTCACCGAAGCATCGTTTACCGAGTGGAAGACAGAAGACAACCTCAACATCCACCGACCCAGGACTAGTTGCATCAACGAGGCGACACCCGAACAGTGGGATACCGGCAACGATGAAAATAAAACAGTGGATCTGTGCGCTGGGACGCCAGCAGGTGTCCCCAAGTGCACCGCGGAGTGAGGAATGGAAGTTGTGGGGTAAAGTGTATCAAATGATTGCGTTTATTTTATTTTTTATTGACTGACTTTAGAGGGAGAGGAGGGGAGAGACAGACAGACAGACAGAGAGAAGAGAGAGAAACCTTTATCGTTTTTCCACTTACTTTTACATTCATTGGTTGATTCTTGAATGAGGCCTGGCCAGGAATCAAACCCACAGACTCAGCACATCGAGTCGTGAGCCACCTGACCAGGGCCCGTTTCTTTCTTTCTTTTTTTTTTTCTTTAAATAAAATTTAATAAATATGCTTCTAAAGGCAAAGAAAAAGTTCTGGAAGGAAGTACACTAGACCAACACAAGCGGGAACTTGGCAGAATGAGATTTAAGGGCAAAGAGAGAACTTTCCTACTTGACAGGAAACATTTCCATATAGATGGTTTCAGTATTTTCTCATGAGCAAATGTTGCTTTTACATTAAAAAGAAAAGAAAACGCCCCATTCGATGGCCCCTCGCAGGGTGCAGGACCAAGTCCAGATTCCTCAGGGTGGCACCCAAGGTCCCTCAGGACGCAGCCTAGCGCCCCACTGGGGTCACCCTCATCTCATTCCTGCCCGAAGCCTAGACACGCCCAGCTCCCTTGCCTGTCCCCCAGGTTGCCTCTGGGCCTCCATCTATGCGGTTCCCTCCTCCCAGAAGTCCTTCCCTGCATCCTGTGCCTCACGTCGCCAGTTCTTGCTCACACGCCCTCACCTTCCAGACAGTCTCTGTGAAGTCGCCACACACAGCCCTCCTGCCCCCTCCCGCAGCAACGGGGACAGTCAGTATTTGGGGAGCACACCGTGTGTCTGCGTACCGACTCGTTCCATCCTCACAGCAACCCTAGGAAGGCTGGTCATCACCTCACTTAACTGATGAGTAAACTGAAGCACAGAGAGGTTACGTGACTCGCTGAGAGTCACACAGCCGGGAATCTGCAGAGCCTGTCCATGAAGTCAGGCGGAATGTCCTGCAGCCCCCCATCGTGCCCAGCACACAGGGCGGGACCCCCCAATACCTGTGCTTGCCAAGCCCCAGGATGTGCTTGTGAGAGCCAAGGGCGGGGCCTGCCCTGTTCCTGCACCTGGAACCGGGGCAGGTGGGGAACATGATCCAGCCCTCACCTCTGCCCAGCCAGGGTCACAGGAAGTGGCTGGTCTCCTGAGGAAACGGGGGTCGGGGAAAGGGTAGGGCCGGCTGAGCTGACCCAGGAGTGTTGAGCAAAGGGATGAGTTTATGGAGGTGTATCCCCTCCCAAGGCGAGAACCCCAGCAACCTGCTGCGTACCTACAGGGTGCCAGGCCCTAGAGTTAAAGGGCTGGGAAGTCAGAGGCCAGGACACAGCCCTGCCCTCCAGACGGCTGCAAAGTCAGGTCCAGGGAGGACAGAAGCCTGAGAGCCGTGGGATGGTGCTCAGGGGAGAAGGGCCCGACTTTCAGTTGGGTGAGGGCAGACGGGGTCTCCATGAAGGAAGCGGCATCGGACCATTGGAGGGAGCGCAGACTGGCGTAACTATTGTGGAAAACACTAGGGAGGTCCCTGAAAAACTAACAATGGACCTGCCTCGTGACCCAGCGATTCCACCGCCGGGAATATATCCCAAAGACCCCTGAAACACTGATTTGAGAGAACATGTGCACCCCTGCATTCACTGCAGCCTCAGTTACAACAGCCAAGATACGGAAGCAACCCAACTATCCATCGACCGATGAGCGGATAAAAAAGCCGTGGTGCCTGTACCCAACGGAACACTGCTCGGCCATTAAATACGAAGGAAATTCTGTGAGCATGGATGGACCTGGAGGGTATTATGCTCAGTGAAATAAGCCAGTCAGAGAAAGACAAACACCATATGATCTCACGTATATGTGGAATCTAAATAACAAAATAAACACACAGACTGGAAGCAGACACATAGACACAGGGAACCGACTGACAGTTGTGGCGGGGCGGTTGGGAGTCTGGGTGAAAAGGGTGAAGGGATTTAGAAGTACGGTTTAGTCACTACAGAACAGTCACAAAGAAGATCACAGCACAAGGAACATAGTCAATAACATCACGATAAGTGTGTACGGGGCCAGGTGTGTACTTGAACTGTTCACAGCGTGGCGGGGACCCCTCTGTAAAGTACCTGGTTTCCTAACCCCTATGCTGCATGCCTGACACTGATACAGGATAGTATTGAATGTAAACTGTCACTGGGGAAAAAAAGGAAGGGGCATGTGGACCCGCGAACAAAGGTTGAGGCGGAGGATTGGGCAGAGGGAGCTCCCGGGCGCGGGAACAGCCTGCGTAGGGCCCGGAGTGGGGAGTGCTGGGAGGAATCACCAGCTTCTGGCTGGAGCACAAGGCAGGTGGGGAAGCAGCAGAGGACCGGGGGGAGGTGGCTGGAGGCCCTTGGAAGGAACACTGTTTGCATGCAAGAAGAGGGCGATCCTGGCCACCCGAGCTTGCCGGGCAGTCCCCCCAAGCAGTTATCTGCATGGCGGTGGCCTGGTCCCTGACCTTGGTTCCCCCTCACCTGCAGAAAATAATGTGCCTTCCCAGGCTGTTGAGAGGATTGAATGACACACTGGTGTTCAGCTCCTGGAACCCAGGGAAGGAGGGTGGACGTCTCTGGGGACACATCTAGGAGACAGGGGCAGCTCCCTGAGGGGATCTATGGGTGCGGTGTGAATTTATGTGCACAGCCCCCCCCGCCAGGCCCCCGCTCCAAGGCCTCTCTAACATAGTCCTTGTGTTTAAAGTGTAAATTCAAGATAAGGTGATTTCAGACCCTTCACCTTAAAGGGAAGCAACATGAAGAGCCCCTAAGTGATCTTGAGGGGGTCCCTTCCCCTGTCAGGGCCTCATCTTCCCCCTAGCGGGGGTTTCTCCAGGCCTGGTCATTCAGAAAGGGCTGGACCCTGGAAGGAGGGAAGTGGGGGAAGGGAGTGGAAATCCAGAGGGGTGGGGTCCGAAGAGGGGAGGGGTGGGATGGAGGAAGTAGACCCCTTCTCCCGGGCAGGGCCCGTCACCTCTTCCACTCTCAGCTGGGGCTGGAAGCCCTGGATACCAGTCTGACCTGCCCGAAGTTCAAGTCCCCCGCCCCTCCGTGCCCAGGCTGCATTCATCCAGATGGGCATGGAGGGGCCAGAAGAGGGGGAGCCCCATCACTCAGGGCAAGTTCAGTGGTGGGCACAGCCGTGTGCAAGCCCAGAGGCTGCCAGGCCTGGGAACGTGCCCTACCAGGCTGCTACCATCAGGCGAATCCCTCCAACCTCCACGTTCTCTTCTGTGCCACAGAGAAAAACGCCGTTCTTGTGAGGCAGTGTTATCAGCCCAGCGCCTGGCACACCATCAAACCCCACAGATGTCCTTTGGTTCACCAGGAGCTGAGGGTGGCTTGAGGGAGTCACAGCCAGTTCTTGGGTGGGGGGAATTACTCACCCTGGGCCCTCTGCCCTTCCATGGGTGCAATCCACCCCATCTCTCACCTCCCAGGGGACAGAGACGCCCCTCCACCTCCTCAGTAGACTGCCTCCAGCGCCTCCCCACCACCTGCTGCTGAGGAACGCTCTAAGTGCAGATCACAGTCTCCCAGCTTCCTGGGCCTCCTGGGCCTCAGCTCCGGTTGCCAGGCTGCCGACGCCTGTTTGTGCATCACCTCCCCCACTGGCCCTGTGGGCAGGGACCACGTCTGACTCATCTCGGCCATCCCATCGTGTGGGTCCTGGCACAGGAGGCCTGCCCACAGGCAGTAATGCTGGAAGTGGGGAGGGAAAAGAAAGCCACTCCCCCCTCCTACCTGGACACCTGTTTCCCTGCTGACACACCCATGACAGTGCTCCCTTTGGGGCTGGGGCCGGGGCTCTGTGAAGGAAGTTTTCTGCTCTGACCACCCAAGGCTCAGGACTCTCCCCAGCCTTACCCATTGCTTTGAAAAGAACAATATTCTGCCTCTGGGGTGTCAGGGCCTGTCTTTGGGGTCCCCGCTACGCCTACCCTCTACCCTGGCAAGTCCCATCCCATGCTCTACTCCAGACAGCTATGCTCGGAGCCCCACATTCACTTCGCAGGAGTCACCACGTGACCCTAGCAGAGGCGGATCAAGGGAAGAAGTGCCTCCTTGCTTGCGCCCCTAAGGGGTCTTCAGAAACACTTTGGGCATGGATGCGCTCCCAAGCCAAGAAGAAGTCATTCGTGGGTTTCCTCAGGTTTTTCGATCATCCGCCCCACTGCCCCAGCTCCATGAGCCCAGCCGATCCAGGATCAGCCAAGGTAAACTCAGGTCTGGCTGCACACGCAGGTGGAGGCACCCGGCAACGCGACATGCCACCCAAGTGCCTCCTCCGACCCCAGTGCCTGAGAGCCTTCCCCGGTGCCCCTTGCAGTAAGACATACTTGCTGGCCCTCCTCTGAAACCTCCACGCGGGGCCCACCAGCCCAGGCACTCACAGGGCTCAGAGACGGGAGCTGAAGCAGACATTGGCCTGAGCGGGCATCGGAGCTGGGCTCACTTCTGAGAATGGCAGCGCCCAGGCAAAAGGCTGTCCCCCCCAGCTCCCGCCCACCCAGCCAAGTCCCCTCGCTGTCTCCGCCCGCTACGCGCACGCAGGCGGTCAAGTTGCTTTGCTGGCAAGACACATGATTCTCATTTTAATTAATTTTTAAAAATCAAATCACTGTATTAAGCTTCTCATTACTCCACTTGAACACCCATTAAGTAAATTTAATTATCGGAGGACTGGGTTTCCCAGTCTCTTCCATTAGTTTCTGATAAGACGGGGAGAGGAGGGAGGAGCAGGCGGCAAGCAAGACAACACCATTCCTGACTGCGGAGGGCAGGGTGCGCGCTGTCCCGGGGCCACCACGGTCAGGCTCTCCTGTCTCCCCGGGGAAAGGCTTGGCCCTGGGCCTGGGGGAGACCAACCCCCCCAGCCCAGCTGCCCCTAGGACGGGGAAGGCCTAGCATTTGGCTACAGTTGGTGCAGAATGCTTCATTTATGACCACTCTTGGTTATTTATACCCAGCTCCTTCTAAAAGAGCGTGATGTTGCTGAGAAAAGCAGAAGGCCCAAAATAAGAGAAGAAAACAGAACAAAGGAGAAAATGAGAGAGAAAAAGATAAAGCAAAGGCAAGGCTATTGAGCAACTACGGCCTCAGCATCCTGAGTACTTATCAGAAACGGGCCAGAGGCCATCTATGAGTTTCCTAGAAGCCAAGGCAAAGAAAGCAGCTCATGTTGACACTATGCAGTAGCCAGTGGAGTATTCATGAGAAAACGCACACTGAGCTTCGGTCTTTCCATCTGAGAAGAGGGTGGCATTAAAGGGTGGACTAGGGGACACAACCACGGGCTGACGCAGTCGGCAGACGCTTCCTGCAGAGCACCCTAAACTGGGCCTGAAAAAGAGCGGGGGCAGACTCTGCCTAACAGCCATTTGTAGTTGCCTCCCCCAGTCGGAGGCAACTCCTTCCTGCCGGCAAGACCACAGGTTTCCTTTGGGAAACACCTTCCCCTCATTTCTGGTCAAACAGCTGGGGAAGGACGGACCCTGAACCCCAGACCATCTGTGGTTCCAAGCCCTGCACACCCAAGTTCAAGGATCAAGGTGACCCAAATCTTGTCAATAGGGCACTAGAGATCAACTCCAGGGCTTTTATTGGTTCTGTCAGGAAAGCAGACTTTTGTCTCCATCCCAACCCCATATTTAAACCTGGAGGCAGGTTGCCCCAAATTGCTGGCAGACATTTGGGGACCCTATCTTGTGAACTACCACTAAGAGTAGAGTCATCACCAAGGAAGAGGAACAGAGGGATACAGAGGAAAACCAGATCCTGGGCACATACTGGATCAAGCCCCGCCTGAAGCCCATCTTCCCTCTGGACACTTTGGTTACAGGAGCTGACCATTTCATTTTATTGAGATAGATTTTTTGTTACTTGCAACCAAAAGGATCCTGACAGACAGTTTTCCTAAAGGTATCCTTCCCGTTCCAGGGACCAAGAAGGCACGGGCATCTCTAGAGGCCAGGGCGTGGGCAGGGTTGAGATGCCACCTACCGTGACTGCTCCTGTGCCCCCCCGAGTTCTGAAGCTCGAGGAGTCCCGTTGACGCAGGCTGGGATGAGGACAAGGCTTGGAAGCTGGTCCAGGGGCTGGACAGGGCCAGAGCTCGGAAGTGCCCGTGAGGGGCTCTGTGGTCCCATAGACTCAGGACAAACAGGACATGGTCTCGGGATCCCTAGAAAACAGAAGCAAGAGCGACGAGTGTGATTCTTTTGGGGGAAAGAGGGACATTTGGGCTCAGGTTGTAGGGCAGACAGTGGCCGCGCCTTGACGAAGGAGAGACCATAGTCAGTCAAGTCTGTCTTCCCTTCCTCACACCTTGCGTCTTCCCCACGCACTGTCCCTCCCTCCAGGGCCCTCCCCTCCCCCTGGAGAAGCTCCAGGCCACAGAAAAGCGTCTGCAGAAGGTCTTCTGTCTGCAGGGAAGAGAGCGTTGGGGGCAGGTACAGCTGGAAACCGCGTGCTGTCGCCCGGGAGTGTGAGTTTGGTGGTGGGGAAGGGTCGGAGGAGCTCCGCCCCCTAGTGCTGCGGCCTCGCTTCTCATAGTTCCTCTCCCAGCGAGTGCCCAGAACCGGGCCTCGGGCCTGAGGCAGCCGGAGTGGGACCAGCTGAGCAAGGCAGCCACTTTCTTTGATCTGTAGTCCAGGCTTCCAAAGGAATCCTAGAGACCATGATGTTTAACCCGAGGGGATGGATGACGGTGTCTCAGGCACGTGAAGAGACCTCAGTAGGCCCTCCACGGATCCTCCCCTTCAAGGAAACAGGGGACCACCTACTCTGCCTTCAAGCCACCCACCCCTGGTGGGGGGCCACCCCGAGCAGGGCCCACACTCCTCCCCAACTTCTCTCTGAAGCCACGCTGAAAATTTTGGAAAGAGAAACAGGGTGCAGCTGTTTCAGATTCAGGACACTTCCAGAGTCCCAGCCTTTGAAAAGTCACTCGGCCTCTTTCAGTCCTTAATTAGTCCTCTGAGGGCTGCTCATCCTCTCGCGGCTCCATAAAAGGGCAAGATGACAGAGGTCCCAAACCCCAGCCCAGGAAGGCCGACTGGCTGTCTCCACTGGCCCAGTCCAGCAGAGCCTTCTGCAGTGATGGAACACCCTGTGCTGCTCAGTGTAGTAGCCACTGGCCACGCCTGGACATTAAAATACGGATAGTGTGACAAGGAAATAAGTTATTTCATTTTATTAATTGCATTTAAGTCGAAATAGCCACATAGGAGTAGTGGCTACTACAGTGGACAGCATCGCTCTGGACCCAAACTTGCCTGACCCTTGGCCACAGTATATGGGGAAACCTGAGGACCAGAGAAGGGAAGGAATTTGCCCAAGGTCACACAACGAGAATGTGGTAAAAGGCAAAACCAGAATCTAGTTCCTCTACCTCCTCGTCCCAACTCTCCAGGGCACCTACTCTGAACTTTTCCGTGGTGGCTTTTCACGTTCGCCCCCCGTGGTCAGCACTGCCAGGCCAGGTGCCCTGCTCGTCCGACCATCATGCTCAGCAGTCACACTGAGGGTCTTGCAGCCCCCCTACCCAGGCCGCTGCTCCTGGGTCAGCACGGCAGACCGCCTCTCATGGGACCTCCCTCTCCCGGTCACTGCTGCTGGCCTGTCCCTCAGCCGCCCAGCAAAGCAGCTTCGATGAAATGTCCCCGAGGTTGCCTGGGGAAAGCATTCATTCGTGGGAAAATGCTCAGAGCACAGAGCTGTTCACTCCTTGGGTATTTCTAACCGCAAGATGCTGGAAGCTGCCTGAGCGTCCCACAACGGAGACGACAAAGTGCAGCATGAAACCGCCGCTTGATGGAGTATTACACAGCCATTAAAAATGATAAACATAGAGATGGTGAGTGACACATAGCAATGCTTGCCTAACAATACTGAGCAAGAAAACCGAAGAAACAGATGAGGGTGGGGCTGGGTTGCCACAGTATGCAGTGCTCCATGCTTGCCAAGCCACTCACATCTGGTACCCTGGACACACCACGACATTGTGGGGTTCAGATTAGGAACCATTCTACAGATGGAAGAACTGAGGCTTAGGAAAGCCACATACGTAGCCCTGGTTACAAGGGCAGGAAGGGCAGAGGTGGGGCTTGAACTCTTAATTGCTGACTCAAAGGACTGACTCCACAGCTGCCTCTTTGTGCCAGAACGGGGCATTGTGGGGGCCCTGTCCTTTCTAGGTATTTACTTGTCTTACTTCACAAACACCTACCAAGTGTCAGGCACTTCCTAAGTGCTTTATAAATGGTGACTCATAATCTGCACGACTGGAAGAGGGGGCAACCATTAGGTCCTCATTTTTTGGATAAGGAATCTGAGGCACAGAGAAAGAACTTGCCTGAGGTCCAGGGCGACTTGTACTTCCCACATGTTCTGGAAGGTTCTAGTATTGTCCTCACAGGAAACGATCAAGGGGTAGGGACAAAACAGCTATTGCCTTGAGATGGTGAAAACATAGATGTGTGTATGTTTCCCCTTTTTCACTTCATGGAAATTCTTTTTGTAGCAATTGGAAGAAAAAAGTTCAAGAAATAAAATAGATGTACCGCAGATTTAAAAGAAAAAAAAAAAAAAAGCACACACAAAAATTACAAATTGTCAGATGCATCCAAGAGACCCCACACTGCAGTGGCGACTGACCTCCCAGCAGCGAAGCTCATGTCTCCAGGCTTTTCTGCCAATTTCCTGGCCCTCCACCTGGGTGAGACCCTCATCTCAGAGGGCCATGGAGGCGCAGTCCCGTGTGGACATGGACCGCAGTAAAAATTGCCCACCTCCTCCAGCACGCCCCACAGGCCAGTTGCCCGCGTGCTCCTCATACTGGCAAGGGCTGACCTCGAGAGGCCATGGCACCCAGGCCTCTGCCTCCAGTCCAGGCCGCACCCCTCCGCGGGAGGAACAACTGAGGCACGAGAGGTAAAAGACCTCACCAGAGGTCACACCGCTATGGAACAGGAAAGTGTGTGTGCACACACGCACATGCATGCATACGACCCACATGTACACATGTGCGTCTCCCATGCTTGCAGGGGTTCAGGCCCAGGCACCCCCAAGCCTGTCATTAGAAGGGCGGGCAACTTCCAGCCACACGCACACACATTACATTACTAACTGCTCCTATGTCCACAGTTGCATGACGCTGCGTTTCTCCTCTCCATGTCTCTGGGTTACTTTTCATTCTGTCATCGAATACTCACCGAGCACTTACTACGTGCCGGGTATATTGCAGGTGCTGGGAGTTTGGTCGGGTACAAAACTGACAGATGTGGTACTCCCGTGGGGACAGGGCTGTACATGATAAGCAAATGAATAAGCAACCTAAGTCCAGACAGCGATAAATACAATTAAGATCATCGAACCTGGTCGTGTGAGATGGAGTCCCTAGGCCCGGGCTAGGAGGTCACTCTAGTGGGGCGGTCAGGGAAGGCCTTTCTGTAGAGGTCACACCGGAACTGACACCTACATGGTAAGGAATTCGTCATGCCTAGAACAGGGGAGAGTGGGCAAAGAGCAGGGGTAGGAAGGAGCCAGGGTTTCTGAGGAACAGCGGGCAGGCCGGGTGCCCGGAATAAGGTGGGCAGAGACAGGGGCAACTGTGGGGAATGAGGCTGCAGAGGGAGGTTGGACCCTCAGGGTGAGTGTAAGGCTTTGGATTTCACCCCAACGGCCACAAAAAGTCATTAGAGGGTGTTAGCAGGGACAGGACTGCCAGGATGTTTTCTTCAGTGTGACATTCCCTGGGGCTGCTGGGCGGAGCCCGGATCGAAGGGGGGCAGGCTGGGAGCAGCCTGGGAGCAGGGGGCCAGTGGCTTGGCTACAGCAGTGGCCCAGGGACAAAGAGACCAGGCTTGGCCCCGGTGAGGGAGGGACTCGCGGGGTTCAGCCTGTGAAGTGTAGCGGAAGCAATGGCCCGAGCTGGGTGTGACTGGCAGGGAAGAAAAAGGCATCGAGGATGACTGCTAGATCTTCTACCGCAGACACGCGTTGTCTTACCATCGGCGCCCCAAATCAAACACAGCTATAAGTAGCACATGACTCCTAAAATATCACAGCCGATGAGCCACCCGCGAAGCATGTCACGCCCCCCCTCCCGCCACACACACTGAGACTCTCGTCCTCCGTGGAGCGTCTTCCTCCTCCCAAGCCCCCACTCTGTTCCCGGCCCAGGGCGTGGGGTGTGGGGAGGAGCAGAGACTGGGCACCAGGCTCAGGCTGACAGGAGACGAGACTGTCCAAGAGGCAGGACGGGCGGGGGGCAGGGCGGGAGCGGCGCAGGGGAGCTGCCGGCTGAGGAACGAGGAACGTGCTGGCCGACCCTGTGAGAAGCACGGGGGCGGGGGTGAGGGGACGGCATCTGGGGACAGCGCGAGTGTGAGGATAAGACCGCCCAGGCCGTGAGTTCCAGGTCTGTCCCTTGGTAGCTCTGGGACCCTGGGTGAGTTGTTTTACTTCCCAAGGCTCGGTTCCCTCATCTGCAGAGGGGCGACCACGGTCCTCCCACACAAGTGGTAATGAAGATTCAGTAAAATGATATATGGGAAGAACTGGCATTTATAAATAGTCGCATTGCTCCCCTTTTGTTTGAAAAAGAGGAAGCCGGTTTGGGCTTAGACTAGTGAGTTTCATGCCCATCCTAAGAGAAGGGCTGCACAGAACACCCGGGAAGATACCAGCAAGTCGAAGGAGTCCGCTCCAGAAGTCTCGCGAGCTAACCACACGTCCTCTCGGCTGCTCAGAAAGGGGGACATGCAGTCCCTGGACCTAGTGGCACCTGTGAGGCCAAAGTGCCCCCACGTTCTCTGTCCACACGCCGAAACCGCCGAGTCCCTGGGGCTTCCAAAACGCTTCTCCGCGCAGCACCGCGTTGCCTCCGTGCCCACGTTCCCGGGGCCGGGGACAGGTCGGATGCGGAGAGAGGCGGGAAGGTAACGTTGCCCCTCGCCTCCCTGGATTAACTCGGCCAGCCCGACAGCGCCCACCCCGGGCTGTTCAACCCAACCAATGAGAACTCGGACCTCGCGACGTGCTCAGCGTGCTGGAATCTGTGGTTGAAGAGAGTGTCTGCCACCTCCCGCGCTGGGTAATGCCAAATTTGCCAGGTTCAGGTGGCCACATGCTCCCAATTCCAGCCTCACTTCCTGGACATGGCCAACCCCAAGGCGGCAGCAGAAAACCCACTAAGACCCTTCGCCTGCCTGACTACGAGGAAAGGGAAACTAGACGGCGAGATCCACAAACTGTGGGTGACAGAGACCAAGCCTGACACGGCCCATCACCGAGAGTGACATGAACGTCGACTCTGATGCCCACTGGCCACAGAGGAACCTTAAAAACAAGTCCAGCATGAGGAGTCAACTGAAGGGGAGGCTGACCCCAGGGACTGTGCCGGAGAGCGGGGCTTGTCTCTTCTCTGGCTCTGGAAACAGACTGGAAGGGTATAGCAAACGTGTAAAACCCAGCCCCTCCCAAAATAAAGCCTTGAGGCATTAAAAGAGGAACCCCCACCCTGGCCAGCAAGGCTCAAGGGATTGGAGTGTCATCCCGGCACTGAAAACGTGCAGGTTCGATTCCTGGTCAGGGCACATACCTAGGCTGTGGGCTCTCCCCCCGCTATGGGCGCATCCTGGAGGCAACCAATGGATGCTTCTCTCTCATGTTGATGTTTCTCTCTCCTTTCCTCTCTCTCTAAAAAAACAATGTAAAAAAGGTCCTCTAGTGAGGAGAAAGTAAATTAAAAATAAAAGAGGAACTCCAGTATGAATATAAACTGGGTAAGATCACTTTCATCAGATTCCCATCCACTGGTCCAGACGGCTGAGGAGGATGACCCCAGAAAGCTTTCTCCGGAGGAGTCGTTGCATAAAAAGCTGGGCTGTTGGCTGACTGGAAATGAAATAATCCACTGCAGAAAAAGAAAGAGTGACATGCGCTCTAGCGAAGCCCTCATGGTGTCCTTGTGGAAGAGACAGGGAACTGGACTAGGCTGCTCTGCGGTGAGTTAAGCAACCACGTCCGGGAACGTGCGGGTGGGTCAGGCTGGCCCCTCAGATGGATCCTCACTGACAACGGCAGGGCTGGTCCTTGACCATGCCTCGAACAACTATTCTGAAAGACTAGGATGGAATCTTGAAGGAGGTCCAGCCTGGAAGGGGTCATTAGGGAGGCAGAGCCCCCTGTACCAAGCCCTCCACTGGCCCTAGGAATGGTCCAAACGGACAAGAGAGAGTCGGGAGAACATGGGTGGATACCGAGTAGTTCCCAGGGCCAGCTGCACATGGTGGCTAGGGAGCCTGGTGGCCGGGAGACCCTGAGGCCGGGTGAGCCGGCCGCTCTAGCTCTGGAGATGGCACGACCTCCTCCGGACAGCCACACCCGGTCATCAGTGTGTCTGTCCAGAAGGACTTCGGTAAAGCGAGGTCTGCTCACGGGGCCCTGACAGGAAGAGGTGGGCCGACGGCCCAGGTCCCCTGGGAACTTCAGGTCTCTGACAAAGACTTGGCACTTATGGGCCCAGAGAGCAGAGACAGGTCCCGTGAGAAAAGATTTCAGGGAGACGAACCTTTCTGCAGCGTTAGGAATCACACGCTCCTTGTCCTGTGGGCGGGGAGGGGGGGTAGGGTGGTGTGTGCAAGTGGAGGTCTGGGGACGGTGCGAGCCACATACACTGGGTGGGGTTTGCACTAAGTGGGAAGGGAAGTTGCTTCCGCTGTGACTTTCTGCGAGTTTATCAACATATGAGTTAGAGCGAGATGGTGTAGCTCAAAGTGGGTGTCGCACAGAGTGATGGGAAGGCAAGGTAATGATAGTTGTTATTACTATGCCATTGAAGATCAAAGAACACTCCCATCTATTCTCTAGCTGGATCCTCTGCCCAACCTATGAGGCAGACAGCATAGGATGACTAACCCCACTTAGCAGATGAGGAAACTGAGGCCAAGAGAGGGAATGGGACCGACTCATGGCCCCATAGTGCATCAGTCCTAGATTCTCTCCACGGCTCCACACCTGGAGACCTTCCCCTCCTGCACCCACAGTGGCCCTGCTACTCCCTGCCCTGGGAGGAGCCGAGTCTCCCCCACCCCACCCCAGGCTTCAGTCCAGCTTCCAAGGTCCCCATCCCTGAAGGGTAGAGGCTCTCTGGGCCCGTCCCTCTGAAACCTGCGGGGAGAGTCCTCGCCTGGAAGGCGTCTCCCAGGTTACACAGGTGTTGCTCTCCCTCCTTCTTTCCCCTGAGAGTCTTATCTCAGCCCCTTAAAAGTTGGGTCCTTCAAGCCAGACCTGGACACAGACACTAACTTTACCCAGGAAATGAACTCAAGGAAACGGGTCCCTCCCACTCAGCCTCATTCTTCCCCTGACACCTGCATAGGCGGCTGGTGACCCAGGGGACCCAGAGCTCACCTTACCAAGCACCCCTCCTGACCGCCTTTCCCCTTCCTGTCCACAGGGGCAGGGAAAGGGCATCTGAGCAGGAAAGGCCGGAGCATCAGGAGGTGGGGGCTCCCCAGGGGAAACGGTTCACCAAGGCAGAGCTAACTGCTACCCTCAGCATCACCCTTGGCCACATTACACAGTGAACCCTCAGAATGCAGGATCTCACTGTACAGGTAAGGGAACGAAGGCTCAGCGAGATTAAGGAACTTGTCCAAATTCAAAATATTAAACTGAACAGAAACAGCTTGTAAGTCCTGCCGTCAGGATTTGAACCCAGGACTGATGGACTCCGAATACCCAGGGCTTTGTCCCACGCTCCCTGCTGCCGGCACAGAAGCTTGAGGCAGCTCAGACAGGCAGCCGGCGAGCAGACGGAAGCAGGCAGGGCGAGGGCAGAGCCAGGGCTGAGAAGACAAGACGAAGACAAGATGGAAAGCAGAGGAGACAGATGACCTGACACGGGGGTCCCCCGGGGGCCAGGAGGAGGCATCCGCAGAAGCTGCTCTCTTCATCAATGCAAGGCCGTCGCGTGCGACCTCTGCTGCCGGGCCCGGAATGCCTCCGCCTGGCTGGAGGGCCTGGCCATCCACATGTCCACATGGCCCGTGTGGCTGAGCGAGTGCGGGGCGCCCGCCGGGTGTTCCGGGTTTTGCTGGCAGTGAGCACAATCGGCCCGTCCCCGGAGCATGTAGGTTTTAAGCACCAGCCTCCCAACAGAATATTTAAGAAGAAAAATACTTTTTTTTTTCAAGTGGTAGAAAAGGAAGGAGGAGGAGGAGTCCACAAACAGAGGGGAGGGAGGGAAGGAGAGATCCAGCCCGTCGCGGCCGTCAAAGCCACAGGCACGGGTGCCGGGGGCGGCACAGGCAAGGCGTGGGCAGGAGCCTTCGACCCGGGAGTTCAGGCTCCGGAAACTGAACAACTGAGGCCAGAGGACGTCACTGCTCTGAGTGATCCGCCAGCTTCTATTGAGCTAAATGTCTCTGTATAATGGGGAATTATCCTCTGAAAAGGCAACTGCCGGCCTTTCTAAGGAGGGGTGCAAGACAGGAACCTCTCATAGTGAGGGCTTCCCCGCGGGGGGGGGGGGGGGAACAGCGGGACGCCTGGGAGAGCCGCCCCTCACCCTCCCACACCCCTCCTGGAGTCAGTGGGCAGCTGTGTGACACTCGGTTGGCAGGGCGGTCAGTCTCTGGCCCTCCTTCCCAGACTCCCCCTCGCTCCCGCCACACAGGAGCCTGAGAAGCTGCCACACCTGAGGTGTGACATCCGTGACAGTGGATGAGCCTGGATGAGCCCGTGAGGCCCTGTGAACCTCCATGTCCCTGTCCATTAGACTGAGCTGATGACACCCACCCAAGGGCTGTGTCCTGGGAGGGGACGAAGCCGGCCCAGAGCCCAGGAGGGTGGGTGCCCGGGACAACTTTTCCTGTGCTGCTCTGCCGGCTGGTAAGGACCTCCTCCTCTTCGTCCCCTCCTCCTCGTCCTCACTGGCCCCATAGGTCACTACCATCTCTGCCAGGAAACCCTCCCTGCCCCCACTCACAGGCATCTCCGACAGCAGAACCCCACCTCCCCGTGTCTGGTCGCTGTGTGCATGCGGGTGCTCCGGCCTCAGGGGCTCCCTCTGGGCAGGGCAGCACTTCCTCCCTTCCATCCTCCCCATGCCCCGCCCACACTACCGACGGCACACGGGCCTCCGCCCAGAGGTGGGGGCTTGGAGGCTGGGGCTGGGCCCACCGACGAGTGGCACACGTGGGAAGGTGGTCGGCACCGGGGAAGCCGGGCCAGAAAGCCAGAAATCTCAGGATGTGAGTCTGCGATGCAGGGCGGTGCGCAGCCATTGGCAGGACCTCCAGGGCATGAGGCGGAGCTGAAGTCAAGTCAGAAAACGTACATGTGGACTCGGCGCTGAGGTGCTGAAGGTGCTGAGGCCAGGCCAGGATGGGTCAGTCTCAGGGGTCAGGAGGGGCGGGACTGACCCACTGGGGGACGGGGCATGGGCTAAGGGGCTCTAGCTGGGTAGAGAACAGCGCGGCGAAGCTGAGAGCCAGGTGGGGAGGTTCTGCAGAGCCTAGTCTCTGCCCCTCGGGACTCCTGTGCCACCCTCAGCCCACAGTAAGGCCCTAGGACAGCTCAGGGTCCTTCACTGCAGATACAGCCACTGATACTGCAGGGTGCAAGGCTGGGCCAGGAAGGCACACTGGGGCCCATTCCAGGACAGCGCCCGCAGTCCAGCGGGACGCCCAGGGTAGCTGGGAGCACGCTGGGCTGCCCACGCCACACTACAGGCCCCAAGGTCCAGCCCAGAGGCCCCACGGCCTTGGGGCAGCGTGTTCCTTGATTGACTCACTCGGTCATTCAGCAAATGCTCTCTAATGCTTTCTGTGAACGAAAGGAACAACGATGCCCGAGATCCCGCACCAGGGAGCTCACGGTCTAGTGGGACGAGTGGGCAGAAGACGGGGGCGGGGCACGCGAGGAGAAAAGAGACCGCCACTCAGGGACTGTGCGGGAGGAGAGCGCAAGGAGCGGTGGGAAGAGGTGGGGGCGTCGAGTCCAGGGTTAGTCCCAGGGGAGGGGATCTCTGAGAGGGTCTCGGAGGAAATGGAGGTGGGTTTTGAAAGCACGGGGAAGGGGAAGGGGAAAGGGCCCCCTGCGCCAGGGCCCAGGGCCGTGAGCAATGGGCTGAAGAGGGGGGCCTGGGTACAGGACTGAGGGGTCTGCTCAGGGGTTAGCAGTCATCGGGAGTGACAGGGTCCCCTTTGGGCTTCCTTCTGGCTGCCACCGGTGGAGGGTGTGTGTGTATACAGGAGAAGACCGAAGGTGGTGAGCCAAGGAAGGACTGAAGCAGTGGCCGGGGAGAGCTGACGGGGTCTCGGGTGGGCACAGGGGTGGAGGGGTGCAGATCCGAGAAGCACGGAGGAGGCGGAGCCGGCAGCGAGGGCGGCAGCTCTAAAGCTTTGCCACCAACAGCAGCTGCATCGCTCTGAGCACCAAGGACGCTCATGGCCAATGACACGGTCAGACTTGGCACAGCCCCTTTAAATCCACTTCGGTCTGCGTAATACTCAGACGGGGTGGGCAGGCCAGGCATTAGTTACTCCGTTCATTCATTCATTCAGCAAGAATTTGTTGAATGCCACTACGTTCCAAGCAGTGTTTTGGCCACTCAACAGGAGGAGAAACTGAGACCCAGATAAGCTGCCCAAGAAGTTCCACAGTCACCGGTGGGTGTCCAGGGCTGCTGTCGGTCTCTGTCAGTGACAGGGGGTGCAGGGCTCCTGCTATGGCCCATGAAGCCTGCTGGGGGCGCTGGGAATGGCTGCCGGCTCGGGAAACTCAGATATTCTCCAGAACTGGAGAAAGAGTGGGTGAAGAACCCAAATGAGAACTGTGGAAAGGAACTGCTGACCACGGGGCTGGGTCATAGCGAGGACAGGGATGAGCATGGCTGGGGTGAAAGTATGTCTTTTCTCAAGACAGAACTGGGAAGCCAGAGAGGAAGTGTGAGGTAGAAGGAGGCAAGTTCACCGTGAAGGGCTGGGTCTCCTCTGTGGGCAGGAGAGGCACAGGAGGGGAATGGCGGAGCCACCAGGCCCACATGAGGAAAGGGGGAGGCCCGCAGGCAGGGCCAGAGGGCGACAGAGCCAGGGTGGGCACAGCAGGAGGACCCGGAGCTGGACCGGGGACCCTAAGGTGGCTGCGGGGAGAGGAGAGGAACACGGCTGAGCTAGGGGAGGGGTGGAGGGCAGGGGACCCAGCAAAGAGCAGGCCCCATGACCTAGAGGGCCATGCAGCGACCTCAGACAGCCCTCTGTACTCCCGCTGCTACTGACAAGAGCCACCGGGGCCAGCTCTCCTCCACTGCCCCCCCGCCAGTTCCCTGTCTGCAAGGCAGACCTCAAGGCCAGTGGTCCACACCCACCATCTACCAGCAGGTTCCTCACTTCCCTGGACCCCACTCTCCACATCAGTGAACTGGGGCAGCCCCCATCCTTCAGGGGTAAGGTGGGGAAAGCGCTGCCAGTGCTCAGCGCACAGTAGGCGCACACAGGTGACTGTCCCTGACCCTCCCTGGTGGCAGAGCCTCTTGGAGTTCAGCCCTCACAGCATCCCCAGTGACCCCCACACACTTCTGTTCAATTAGCTTTTACTGAACTGAGTTTAACTGCTAAGCAGCTGGCAGTGATGTGAGGCAGTCAGAGTTCTGCCAACTGGCCCCGGTGGGGTAGTGGCTTCAAGGAAGGGGAACATGGCAGACACTCCCGGGAGCAGGCACGAGGATGCAGCAGAGGCCAAGGGCGCTGGGGCAGGCGGCAGAGACCCCTGCTCTCCCCACACCCATTAGCACTCCTCGATAATTCAGCAGGCCGGCAGGGGGGCCAGTGGAGGGGAGTGAGGCTGGGGGTGGGGTGCACCCACACCGGGGGTCCCTGGGCAGACAGGCTTCCTAGGTCTCCTCATTGCACCTACAGTCACGTGAGCTGCCCCTCCAACCCAGGCCACCACACTTCACGATTCACCCCACTGTGGCACCGGGCCCCAGCTAAGCGACAGCATTGGAGAAACACCGAAATAAGTCAAAAAGAAGGAGTAGCCACTCTGGGACGAGGGACGGCGCCCGGGAGCTTCACGGAGGTGGTGGCTTTTCAACTGCTCGGGGCCTCGCCTTGCTCTGCTGTGAAAAAGGATTGCACTCCTTCTTCTTCCCTTCCTCCTCCTCCTCCTCTTTCTCTTCTTCTATGACTATTACCGCTAATAATAATAATATTGAAAGCATTGGGCGCATTTGCTCCATTGCAGGCTCCGTGGGAGTTCTCCGTGCCAGGACAGACATGTAGACCTGAGGCTGAACCTGCACCCCCCACACTCTCTTCTGCCAGACTGGCCAGGAGAGGGCTGAGTGGGTGGGTGCAGCCTTGGACCAGCTGCAGACAGGGCGGGAGGGGAGATGGGTGTCACCAGGGGCTAAGGGCTGCAAGTTGCCCGGGATTTTCAACATCACTCCAAGTAGCCGCTCCTGAACCTGGTGAGTGGGGCGGAGGTGAGGGTGGGTAAGGGAACTTCCAGGGCCACGTCGGAGGAGCACAGCCGGAGGTTATGCAGTGGGTGCGACGGCAGCTCAGTCTGGCCCCCCTAGTGTTTAAAACACTGATGGAAGTGTGGCCCATAGCTGCAGCTTCCCCTTTTTTCTTCCCCAGGGCCACCTTTGCCCACATGCAGGGCTCCAAGACATCCTCAGAAATGGAGGAAGAAGAAAAGAGGAAGGAGCAGAGAGCAGCAGCGGTCATCGCTATGCATGTCTCCCAGGCCGGAACTGCACGACGCAGGGAGGCAGGTGTTATTAGGCCCAGTTGGCCGGAAACAGGCTCCACGGGAGTGTCCCTTGCCCAAGGTCACAGACAGGAATGACTGAGCAGGGGTTCACACCTAGCGCTGTGTGTTTCTAATGTGCAAGAAGATGCCAGAGGCTGACGGGGCCCCTGGGGCAGAGGTCAGAGAGCGTGTCAGGCACAATCTGCAGGCCTTGGAAGGCCTTGGGGAGCAGACGCTTCCTCGCTCCCCTCACAGTGGGTGGCAGTTGTCCCACACCCAGGGGCTTGGGGAAGGGGGGTCAGGCACTTTGAGGAGGTCGGTGGCTGCGGAGGTTGAGAGAGGTCTCCCCACTGGCTTCCAGCAGCCCCCGCCCCACCGGCCCGCCTGAAAACACCTCACCTCCCTGGTGCGATGCGGCACTCAGGAGGCTGGCCGTGACCAACTGGGCTTGGGTGGAAACCTCTGCGTGGGGCGGAGGGTTGGTGAGGGTCAAAGGGAAATAAAAGTCGGCCTAGAGTCAGGACGAGGCCACCTATGGGCTGAGGCTGGGGACGGGACACAGTCGGGAAGGCCCAAGAGAGCCGGTGTCACCGTGCCTGGACCCCAACTACTAGAGCATCACTCCTTTGAGTTCCCAAAGATGCTTCGTTTCCATGAGGCTTCTGAGCTGGGGAGAGGGACCATCCTGGGAAAACAGCAATGGGAGGTAGGACCCTGGGCTCCAGTCTCCCTCCCCTGACACACTGTGTTTCTTGGCACAAGTGTGTTCCCCTCAGTGGTGACAGTCCCCTCATCGATAACATGAAATGTCCAGGCCTAAAGGCTGGGGAATACTTAAGGGGCTAGAGATGCCCCGGACAAGCCAGCCTTCCCGAGGCCCGTGCCCACTGTGGGTAGGCTGTGTGGTCAGCATGGCCATCCACGGCTTTCCTTTATCCTCTCAACAGGCAGGGATGCAGGCCCCAGACTCCAGTCTTCCAAGCGAGCGAACTGAGGCCCGGACGCAAGAACGGGCACGCGAAGGTGTCCAGGAGGAAGGCCGACCAGCCCGTGGGCACTGCTTCGTGTAGCCCCTGGGTGAGCTCTTCCGAGAGCCAACCAGGAGGTTGGCTGAGAGCCAACAGGCTAACTTGCTGCCTTCCTGACGACCACCCGGCCGAACCCCCCACCCCTGTCCCCTCAACACACACCCCTTTAGCTATGCCTGCTTTTCCCAACCCCCCTTCCCACGGAAACACGCCAGCTCCCGGGACTGCTGCACATCCGTCCTGAACCTGCGGCACGACTGGGACCTGTGCAGACGGCACTGAGACCTGATGGAGCCCTGGCCCCCTTTTACCTCGGACTTCAGTCTCCTGCCCTCAGCAGCTCCTGGACGGCAGGGAACTGCCCCCCATCCTCCTCTCTGCGCCGCAGTCCGGCACACGGAGGGAGCCGGCTTCAGGTCTGGCGGGTGCGGGTGGAAGTGAGCTGGAAAAGTCTCAGCCCTTCTCTTTATGTCACTGAGGTTCAGATTCCCCAGCGGGGACACAAGATGATCCTGTCCCTCTCACAAAGTGCAAACAGGCCTTAAAAGGGGCTGCTGCCCTTCCTCATGTCCCCTCCCTTCTGGGACTTCGCTCAAATTCCGGATCACTTCGCCCCATGAAATTTTCCAAACGACTAACAAATGAGCTGATTCTTCTTGTTGAAAAATGTCCGAGGCTAGCAGAGGGGCCAGGAAGGCCCAGGAGAACAGTGGGGACCATGCTCAGAACCCCACTGCTGGGGCACGATTACTTCATGCGTTCTGGAGTCTTCGGTCTCCATAGCGGGTTTGAGCCTGGAAGCGGGAACACCTAGGAATATCAGCGGTGGGAGGCAGAGCCCAGGGGCTTTAGTCCCTCTTCTCCGCTAACATACTGTGTTTCTTGGCACAGGGTCTTCCCCTCTCTGGCCCTCAGTCACCCCATCTGCAACGTAAGCTGCCCAGGGAGACACCCTCTTCACACCACGTCCTGGAAGCAGAAAAAGGAAAATGACCGTAGGGGTGACGTCCAGGGTCCTGGGAAGCACCCTCCAAAGGCCTCTCATCCAGGACCACGAGGACTGCAACTCCAATGGAGCTGCCACGTCCCTTCACTCACTGACAAAAGGCCAAGCCAAACCCTAGGGCTACCGCGAGAACAGGGCCTGCCTGCACGCCTGGGACTCTGGCGGAGGGTCTCCTAGCCCAGCCTCAGGCCCAGCTGGCCTACCTAGGGAGCTACAGTCCGTGAAAAGGTAAACGTACAGCCCCCAATCTAGACGTAAAAGGAAGTAAGATTCCTCGGGGTTCCCTGGGCAGGAGGAGCTCTGCTGAGTGGCCTGCCCCTGGGCGGGACGCCAAGGCAGCCGAGACACGGGCAGAGGTGGTGGCGCTGCTGCTCTTCTAACTGATCCGTTCGAAAGGGGAAGGGAGAGAGAGAGAGAAGCGCCCATTTGTGTTCCATTTATTAGGCATTTGCTGGCTGATTCTCGTGTGTGCCCTGACCGGGGACGAACCCACAACCTTGGCGTGTCCGGACGACGCTCTAACCCACCGAGCTCCCGGCCAGAGCGGGACAGAGTCTCATCCTGTCTCCACCGCTGACCCGCCTGGCCGACTGCAGAAGGTCATTCCACCCCTCAGAGTTCATGTCCTAGTCTATAAAATGGGTACAACGGCACACAGCCCACAGTCCCTGGTTCACACATGACAAGTTCTGGAGCAACTGTGGACATTACAACCAGATTCCCAGCCAGGGATCTGGCTCCTGGACATGAGGACCACAGAGGAAGACTCAGCCTTGAGCACTTGGCGAAACAGACCCTGGGAGCGGGATGAGCAACGACACCTTCAAGGGAAATGAGGAGGAGGTAAGACCCCAAATCATCCCCGGTGGGCTCCGCAGAGAGAACCTGGCTGCACGTCGACCCTGCTCAACCAATGCACCCTGATCCTAGTCACGCGCCGAGCCCTGCTTCTGTCCGTCAGGAGCCCTGGTCCTGGTGACGAAAGCAACTCTGACACCTGTCACACACGCCTGACCCTGTTCACACACGGAGCCGTCACCAGTCTCTGCAGCCAGTCCCCGCCAGAGACACCGTAGTGACTCGAAGGAGGGCCCGTCTTCTCATGGAACGGCTGCTGGGCTCAGCTTCCATTGTGAGCTGGCCCGGCCCTGGCGGGGAGGCCGTGGGAGCTGTAGGCTCAGTGTGCGCTCCCAGCCCCTTGTCTCCCACTCACGCCCTGTCCACACCTTCGCCTTCTGCCACCGCTTCTGCCTGAAGACGCCCACACCCATCACAGCCCCACTTCCATCCCTCTGGCCACATACCTGAACCCTCTGGCCATAACTCTACAACCCCAGCCCTTGCTGTGCTTTCCCCTCTGACCTCGGAAGGCGGAGTTTCTGGAGGCCTGAGGGAAAAGGTCCCAGGCCTTCCTCATCCACTGAACTCATCATTCAGGTGAAGACCCGAGGTCACTGGGGGTGAATGGCAGCCCCAGGACTTCCGTCCGGGTCCAGTGCTTTTCCCACCCGGACCTCTGGCTGCCAGGACATTCCTTCCTCTCGGCGCCCCACCAGCCAACAGAGGAAGCCCCCCTGCAGATGTGGTGCAGAGAAGCCCCAAGACCTCTCCCTGGTCTGAGAAGGCAGCAGGAGTTGGCAGAGCCTCAGGAAGCCACCCTGTCCTGGTCTCCTCTGCCCTGGGGAAGCCCCAACTCGGGGTGAATTCAAAACCTCTTCTCAAGCTGAACAATTGAAGAACTTTTCTAGCTCCTCCCTGGCATAGCAGGGCCACAAGGCTGAGGTGCCCACCCTCCCCAGTGCAGCTGAGGCCTCCTGGCCCAGAGCAACAGAGCATGACCCTGAGAGAGACTCCGCGACGGAGCCCAGACGTGGCCCGGGAGAGGTCCCAGCACGCACGACTCCTGCTTTCAGGGAAGCCACACTCTTCTCAAACACGAGGCGGTACAGGGATCGCCTTCAGAGGCGATGGCTCCGTGTTCACATCCCGGCTCTGTAAACTACCAGTGCGGTCTTTCCGATTCTCCACCTTGCAGAGGGGGATTATAACATGTGGGTCATCTGACTGACCACGAAGATGCTGACACCCTTGCTGTCTCCCCCGGGACGTGCTGCAAACACCTCCCGGGGCCCCCTCCCCCCACCTGTGTTCTGCCTGTATGAAGGCCCCCTCCCCGCTGTGCAGACCACAAACCTGGGAGCCGTGTGAGTCTTCCTCCACTGTCTTCCCCATCCAATTCAGCACTGTATCCCCCCAGTCTCTGGAACATAGTAGTAGCTCAATAAATAGGAATCCTCCCTGAGGTTCATCACCCAGAAGGACATTGAAGAGTCCACCCTCCCTGACTCCCTAGTCAGTCCCAGAAGCTATGTCCAGAGCTCAGAAGAATTACGGGGCGCAGACACCCAAATAGGCACAGCGCTGCCTGCCTGGCCGGTGCCCGTGCCTGCTGCACCCCCTCTGGTGCTCCGGAAGATGGGGGGACCCTCGCTTGCCCCTCTGGTTGTGCCCATCTCAATGCTGGGCTCTGGCGGGTCGGCCATTTGTCAGGTCTGCCCCTTCAGTGGGCCACACTCAGGACAGCTTGACCTCAGGAGCGGGGAATGGCTGGGGAGGGCTGGGTCTCACACACAGGGTTCACGGACTTGAACCTTGGAATTGAACCGCTGACTTCTCCCGGAAGTGCTGGCAGAGCAGGGAGCTGGATGGTATCCATCCCGTGGCCTATGGGGTCCTCAGCACCTCCCAGCTTGACCCCCCCAACCTTCTCCCACCTGGGTCCCTCCCAGAAACCCAGATTCTCGTGTTCCTGAGAGCAGGCCACAGACAGTAGTCACACCTGCACACGTCTGCCAACCCTTTCTCCTCGGATCCTTGACCCCTCCACCCAGGTTTCATCCTGATCTAGTCCCACTTCTTGTGGGACGCATTCCCGGGCAGCGGAGCTCCTACAGAGGCGGGACTCCATTCCCACCCTGTTTCCCCAGATGGATGCCAGCCCCCCCAGGACCGGGGACGGAGCCCTGGTGAGTGACACGTACAGGCAAACCACGGCCATGCGTGTGGTGAGAGCCCAGCCCCTCCCGTTCCTTAGCCAGCTGGTGCGAGGCCTGGGGAACAGACTTCAGGGAGGAGGAGGGGGAAGGAGGAGACACCTTCTGTCCTCGGAGGAGCCTCAGTCTTCGAGGCAGGCAGGGGCCCTGCCTCTAAGGGTCCTGGTCTGATGAAGGAGACCCAGCGACGAGGTCCAACCCTCCTATCGTTTGATCACTGACCAACTCTGCACCAGGCACTGCGTGGGCACTGGGGCCACCAGGGTGACACAGCTCAGCATAGTTCCCCGTGCTACTCCTGGGACAGATGACCACGCAAATAGCATTCCTTCAATCTTGCCTGTGTAAGGCCTCCTGGGCCCTGAGCTGCACGCAGGTGAAAGGAGAACTCTGTGGGAGCAGTCCAGGGCCTGAGAGCACACAGTGGGGCGCCCAGACCACAGAGGGAGGGCCCAGGGGTGCTGCAGATGGACACCACGGAGGAACAGTGTCGCACTGAGATGCAGTGAGCTGACAGAGGCCAGGGGAGGGGTGTGTGGCAGGGAGAGTCTGGGGGAGACTGGTACCCTGTCCTGCCACGCTGGGGCCTCCTCACACAGACACCCCCAGCTCCTGACCGCCAGGCCTGTGGGAGAAGGAGCTCGGTCTGTCCCCATAGCTGCCCTACCACGGGCTCAGCAGCCCCCTCCCTGAAGGGTCTGGCTCTGAGGGTGTCCCCGACATTTCCACAGGCCATGGTTCCCTAATGGTGGCCCGCCTAACTAGCCAGTAGAGACCAAGGCCGTGCAGGGAGCCCACCGCAGTGCTGAAAACGGAAAAGGTCAGGAGGGCAGAACAAACAAACAAACAACCCGTGGGGGGCGTCTCTATTACAGGGCACCCTGATGACCTCTCTTCTCCTCCCACCACAGCTCCCCCCACGGACTGTCGACTTCAGGGAGGGCAAGGCTTGCACAGTGGCCCACGGTGTGCCCACGGCTGAGACAGGGACCAAAAGAAGGGGTGCGGCCACCCCTGCCGCCACCTAACACACATACATACATACATAACCCCCAGGGCCCTGGGTGTGGGGACAGGGGACAGGAGGGGAGCCACACCCACTCAGGCAGCCATTCTTCACGTCACCCGAGCGGCCATTTGGTCCAGCATTATACAGAGACAGAAAAAGAAGACCCATGACCAGCAGCCCTTGGGGAAAGGGAAGCAGCGCCCACAGCCAGGCAGCCCGTACCTGCAGCCACAGTCCACGCCCCCCGCGACCCTTGAAGCAGAAACAACCCTGGCCGTTCTGCAGGTGGGAAAACAGCTCAGGAAGGTCACGTGACCTGCCCAAAGCCAGGAAAAGGGGAGCCGAAAATCTGGTCAGCCCTGGGGCAGCCAGGGTTTTAGCCACGCATAAAGGAAACCTCTGGAAAGGCTGGAGAGAACCCTTCATCCCAGGAAGCTGAGCTGGGACCCCTCTGAGGAGCCTGCTGGGGAGAAGGACAGGCAAGCAGCTGGGGCCAGGTCCTATCCAGCTGTGTTTTTCTGTCCACTGGGCAAGTCCCACTAGCCTCCAGGAGGAGGGACTTGAGCTGGGCAGCCCCTGAGCACGGCTGGGAGATGCTCTGGCCAGCCAAGCATGGGCACCGGTCTGGGGCTGCCGTCCCAGCCCTGGCACTCGGCTTCTCCTCGCTCTCTGTGGAGCACACGACCTCCTGGGTCTGCCACAGAAATGACGGTGCCCAGGCCCCAGAGGAAAGGCGCCAGGGAGGAGCAAGTGGGGGAAGGAGCGGCTCAGCCCCACTGGCCAGACCAGCTGTGGCAAATCCTGTGCACAGTCCCAAGAGCGGTAGACACCAGCTCATCCAGAACCTCCATCCTGCCCAAGATAATTACCGCTCTTCCTGTGTAAAAAGATGGTTTTTAAAGCCCGTTCAAGCGAGATTTCCTCCCGTGAGATGAAGGGGTTTATTGTGTTCTACATCAAGATGGCTGGGAGCTGGTAGGACTCGGACGGGGTCCCGGAGCAGAGTAACGGGCGTCCCACGTCTCAAGGAAAGGAGAGCAGGAGGAGGGGCGCACGCGTGGGGCGGCAGGAGGAGGGACCCTCTGCCAGAAGCGTTTCTGCAGCACCGGCCGACTCCCCGGGAGGAGGCGAGGGCACCGGAGGCTGGAACCCTGCGGGGCCTTGGAGCGGACGGAGCAGCGCCACGGGGCGACGCCGCAGGGTGGAGTCTGGCCTCGGGAGGAGAAAAGTGAATGTACGGCATGGAATGGTGTCCCTAAAAGTCACGTCTGCCTGGAACCTCAGAACGGGACTTTGTCTGGAAGCCGAGCGACGAGTGATTGCGGGTGTAATGCGTTGGGAGGCGGTCATACTGTACTGGGACGGGTTTCGATCCCACGACTGATGTCTACGAGAAGAGGGAAATCTGGACACAAAAGCACAAGTGGGGAGCAGCACTCCGTGGGAGGAAGGTGGGGATGGGAACGGGATGCACACAAAGGAAGGAAAAAGAATCGCCAGAACCACACAAAGCTGGGACAGGCAAGCAGTTCCTGCCCTGGAGCCTTCGGAGAGAACGCAGCCCTGCCGACACCCAGATTTAAGACTCCCAGCCTCTAGAACTGTGACAAAACAAACTCCTGTTGTTGTATTCCACCAGGTTTACGGTAACTTGTTACAGCAGACCTAGAAAATTAATACAATGACCGTTCCAACCACGGCAACTACCGAGCAATAAAAACCCAGCAGCCTCAGAAGATGGTGAGCACCCTGCTGGCAGAGGTATGCAGACAAAGCCAGGAGTGTCCCGTTCCCCCAGGACCCTGAATGGCTTCATTGGAGGTTCACACCTGGTCCCCCACCTGTAAGCAGTCAGAGAGATGGACAGGACAGCGGCGTCATTCACACACGTCAGTGCCAGTGGCAGGCCTGGGGTCCCGGAATCCCAGCCGCCAGCCTGGGGCTCCTTCAGGCTCACTCCCCCGTCTTAACTGCTGCGCCTTTCCTGTCTCTCGACTCAACTGCGGATCCATGTCCAGGACGGCAGGAAAAAATCCACCGTCTGTGGACCGACCTGTGCCAGACCGAAAGTGACATCACTGTCTAAAGCCGCACCCAACTCTCACAGAGAGCTTCCGGGGGCACTGATGGCCTCCGATGTCTGTCCTGCGGCCGTCACCAGCCTCTCAGACAGCACTCAGCTAAGTGCCGCTGTGGGCACGACGAGACGGGGTGATGGAAACCAGGGGCCAGCAGGGTCCCTCCTCTCCTCGGGGTCCCAGAGTCCATGCAGATCAGACCACTGGCAAGACCCCGCAGGGTACCCCCGGACCAAGTGTGACCTCTGGCTGGGCATCCTGGGCCCTCTCCTGGGGCCCCCTCGGGGGCAGCTGGCCCTGGAAGGAAAGGAAGAGAGAGAGTGGCTGAGGGAGAGCAGCCGTTCCTTCGCCTCCTCCAGCTCCTTCCAGGCCCCTGGGCCCCGAAGACTGTCCCTCGTCCCTACCTGAGCCTGGTATTCAACCCCGCCCATCGGCCCTAGGAGCTGGAGAACTGCTCAGAGACCCCAGCGGGGCAGCAAAGCCCTAACGCCGGTTAATTGGTACAGCACAGCCCAGGTATGAGAGAGAAGCAGGACTTTGAAGTCACCCGGTGTGACCCGTCCAGTGGGAACAATGGGCCACCCAGCCTGTGGAGAGCCAGGGCTCTTTCTAATTAGGTGTCACTTTGAACACAGAGGCATCGGATTAATGAGGTTTACAGCACTCGGCTTCAGAGCCTGGTGGGCCGCCTCTGTTCTCTGATCTCAGTTTGATGCCCAAACCTTGTTCTCGAAATCAAAGGTTCTCCCCAAACTCTGCTTTCTGACGCACCTGGGTCTCTGCTCGACACCTCTGCCAAGGAGCTAGAAAGTCTTCACACCGCCGTTCTGGGGCGCCTCTCGTTTCAGTGAAGACCGGACAGAGCGGCGACTCCTCTCAAAGCCCCCCTGGAGGGCAGCAAGGAGCCGCTGCGCAGCCCCGTGGTGCTCGCTGGCCGGCTCGGGGCACAGGTAAGCTTGTCTATGGCACCCCGGAGCCCATGCCCTCCCCCAACCCCTGCCTGCGGGCCCCTCCGCCTCAGCAATCGGTGGCTCGGACACGCAGGGCCACGCGGAATCCACAGGCCAATTCCCACTGTTGGCATCTGTTCAGAAGCCTTAGGGACATCGGGGTCACCTGCCCCAGAGAAGACCGAGACATGGCAGGAGCTGGCCTGCATCCTGGCCTTCCTCTCGGCTGCTCCAGTGGACACCTCCTAACCCCTCTCTGGGAACCCCCCTCCCCTCCCCTTCAAACGCTGACACCCCCCTTCAACCCCCCTCCACCCTCGCTCCTTCCTCACCACCACAGCCGCCGGACCTTCCTTTCCCTCTGAGATCTTCCACCCCCAATCCCTGTCACTGGAGCAACCGTTTCTCGACCTATGTTGCACTGTGTGATGTGACCGCTGTGGCCCCCTAGTTTGTCCTGTCTCCCCCGTGAGGCCGTGACACGGGGAGAGGAACGTCTGTGACCCCTCTGTGTCCGCCATAGTGGAGACTGTCTGACAAAGGTCCTGACCTCCCTCGGCACCCTGGGAGGCACAGGGAGAGAAAGTTCCATCTTCTTCCGCGAGCCACATCCCCTCGTCCCTAGAAGGCTCCTGCCCCCAAGTGCACCCCCGCCATTGCCATCCTCTAGGTGACTTCGCCACGCCAGGGGCGACCAGCGCTGGGGGTCTCCCTTCCCTGACCTCCTGCCTCCAGCGACTTGGGGCGCCCACTCCTGCAGCTCTGCCCCAGGCACGGCCGGGCCGCCATCTGCACCGCAGCGCAGCTCCAGGTCTCCCAGCCCAGCCCAGCCCTCCTCGGCCCTCCTGCTACAACTCTGTCACCAAACTAAGACCTTCACACCTCCCTCTCCCAGGCCCGCTCTTCTCCCTCTTCCTGGCTGTGGCTCGCAGTCCAGCCCTGTAATCAGCCCTCCAGCTAACTGACCCCTCCCTGGGCCACACTGTCATGAAACCTGGATAAAGCCAACGGGCGCCTCCTGACTCCCGTAGCTCGTCTGCGCCCCCATCCCTCCCGTTTCCGTCTCGGCTGAGGAATGCCCGCCTCCTCCTCTGCGCCCTGCTCAATCTGGAAGCCCACCTGCTCTGCCCGTGTCCCCTCTCCCGCCCCACCTGTCGAAGGGTAGGGGAACCACCGGGACTCTGAACCCGTCGCCTCTGTGCCGGGAGTCGGCGCCCACGGCTGCGCTGTCTCTCAGCGTCGCCCATCTTGGGTCCCCCAGCCTTCTCACGAGCAAACGATCCTGTCCCGGTATCTCCTGTCCTTTAAAAGCCCCCTCCCGTAATTATGCTGCATGAAACAGTTTTCCACCTCAGAAAGTTCCACACTGTGTAAGTCCCACTCACGTGACCCTCACTAATAACAAAAGCAGAGATGGAGGGAGAGGGGGCAGGGGCAGGGGCAGGGCCAGTGCGGGAGAGGGGCGCCGTGTGGCACACAGGGGGCCTCGGGGCGGCGCAGCAGGTCTGCGCCTCGATTGTGGCCGTGCTCACTCAAAGCCACGACGACACGGAAACGCACGCGTGAGCACCCGTCTAAGTGGGAGTCGGGGTGAGGTCTGTGGACTGTGACCTGGTCCGATCTCATCCTGGTGGCACAAGACCCCGCCAAGGACAGTAGGGAGGGGCCTGGACCATGCCCACGTGTGCCCCAGAGATTTCCTGTGACCCCCCCTCCAGCCAACCCTCCGTTTCTCTTCCTCTCTACGCAGAATCTCCAGAAGAGTCCATGACACCCTTTCTCCATTTCCTCTCCTCAGCCCACTTGAAGCTGGTTGCGTCCACCCTTCACAACAGGTCTCTCGTCCCAGGCCGCATGCACGTCCGCAGCCCTCACAGCAGTGGCCGTGGCCACCGGGCCCCCCCCGCTCCTGAGACGCCACACCACCCTGGCTTTCCTCACGGTCCCCGAACACGTCCTGCCAGCCTCCTGCACTGGCTTTTCCCCTCCGTCAACTCTCCCCGCTGGCGAGCCCAGGGTTCAGGCCCCGGTCCCCTCTCTCCACCCTGTACATCTCTTCCCGGGCCACCTGCACGGTGTCTGTAAACGCCACCTGCCACTGCTGGCTCCTGCGGCCCCACCACCCCCTCGCCCCTCTCCCGGGGCTCCGGGCTGTAACCCCCACTCTCAATGGCCGTTTCCGCCTTAGGAGGCAGTCAAGAACAAACTCCGGGCTGATCCCAATCCTCAACCTCCATTGTCCTCCCAACTCAAGTCAGGAAATGAGAGGTCCTCCTCGCCTCCTTCACGTCCCGCCCTCACCCCCAGTTCTGCCCCCAGGATGGGTCTGCGGTCATCTACCTCTCTTTGTCCGCACAGCCACCACTTTGGCCCAAGCCTCCATCACTTCTGCCTCACCCCCAGCCCCCCTTGGGGCCCCTCTGGCACCATCCAGCGAGATCTTCCACAAGCATAAAGCAGATCGGACGCCTCTGTTTAACCCATCAGGCGCTGGTCCCTGCCCCTTGGAAAACGTCTCAGCTTCCCCCCAACAGCCCCAGAGTCCCATGCAAATGTCCTCACAGGAGGCTTTCTCCCTCGTTACACAGCGTCCTCTTCCCCAGCACAGGGCCCTCCCACAGGTTCTCCCCGACCTGGGAGAGGCCCTGCCGCATCTCGGGAACCCCCATCCCTCCCATCACTGCATCATCAGCAATTTCAAATTCCCTGTTTGCATTGATTTTGCTAGTGGCTGCCTTCCCCACCAGTCAGCACCCGGTGTACAGTAGGTGCTCAGTGACGCTTGCTGAAGGAACGGATGAGCCTTCCCTCATCCACGCCCCCAGCAGTGCCCTGTCTGCCCCCTGATGAGCCTGGCTCGCCTATGCACAGGGGAAGGTGCATGTGCCTATGAACCCACACACTCCACTCCCCCCAAATAGTAACCGACCCCCAGAGGACTCAACATGATCAATTCCCCCGTGTCTTGCTGGGAGCTGCTTCTGGCGGTTAACAGTGGCTGCTTTGTGGTCCCAAGAAGACATCAGTCGTGATGTGCTAAAATGATAACCGAGGAGCGTCATCTGCGTAAACGCTCTGGGAAGCAAACTCTTGGGGCCGAGCACTCACCCAGACCGCCCTGGGTGCTCGTGAGTGACCCGGCCCGGGGAACCCTGCACTCCAGACCTGGGCGCCGGAGCGTGGCCCAGCCTGCACTGCAGGGTGGCCGTGGTCACGTGGGACGTGGCGTGCCACGCCTCATGTCCGACACGCTGCAGCTGCTCACTGTGGGGCACTTCGCATTCCTTTCCCTCGGCAGTGGGGCACCAGAGGAAATGGGGCACCCTACAGACAGGGCATGGCTGAGGGGGCGTGGGGCTGATGAGGGCTGAGCTAAGGCAACCAGATTTCGGCCTACCCTGAATGTCCCTGTTAGAAGGAGTAGAATCATAAAAGATGTCACGAACTGTCCTGAAACGTAGGCAGCTCCATCTCCAGAGGCATCTGGGCAGAGCAGGGCATTGCAGGGAGGATGTGAGCGGCTGCTCTCCCCAGTGCTGGGACTTGAGCCGTGAGTGGGGTAGAGCTTCAGTGTCAGACACACACAGGTTCAAATCCCACCTCTGCCATCAACCACCTGGGTGACCCTGAGCAAGTCACATATCAGTGTTCAGACACAGCTTCCTCATCTCCACAGAGAGGTAACATATACAAGATATCTGCATGCAGTAGGTGCCTACTAGACAGTAGCCTCTCGGTTTCCCCCTGAATCAATGTAAACACCTCCATCCGGGCCTTCATGCTCTCCTAATATCCTTCCTGTCCTTCCCCAACAGGTTCCCAGGTCCACCCTCCTCTCTGTCTATGTGAGGCCTAATGTCGGTGCCACCTCCTCCAGGAAGCCACCCCTGGCTGCTCTGATGGACACACCGGGCTCCTCCTCGTTTGCAAGTTGCAGAGCACACCAGGAGCTTCTCTGGTGTCTCATGGTCAGCGAGCTGGGGTAGAGGATCTGTGTGGGACAGAGATTTACAATAAAGACAGCAAACACCGACACTGCACTCACAGGTACCAGGCGCCTCAGAAGCAGCTATCTCATTTAGTCTGTACAACAAAGTTAAGAGGGAAGAACTATCATCATTTCTATTTTACAGGTGGGGAACTGAGGCCCAGAGAAGTTAAGGGACTTATCCAAGGTCACACAGCAGTAAATGACAAAGCCACATGACACCCAAGTATTGCAGTCCCAGAGTCTGTGCTCTTAACCTCAACCCTCACCACTCTGCCTCCCAGCGCAGGGCGGTTCCCCACAGGGAGCCCTTCCACAAGTCCTGCAGAGGGTCAGGGGCCAGCCTAAGTGAATAGTGGTGTGTCACAGTAGTGGACACTGGAAAGCTCTATGACCCTATTAGCCAATGTCACCTCGGTAAATTTAATAATAACAGAAAATGCCCAGTAGTGGCACTTCAGGACCCTAGAGGCCAGGACACACGCAGAAACACACACATACAGAAACACACACATGCACAAACACGCAGGCACGAGTTAGCACACGCAGACTCATGCACACAGAGAAAGAAGGAGCCCCAAGCTACCACCATCAGTCCCACAGCCTGAAAGGCTCCCGTGTCTCCTCTCCCCGAGCCGCCACGGGTGGGGAGGAAGTAGGGGGACCTCAGGCACTGCCCACCTCTGCTGTCCAGTCTGTCCTCGAAGTAAAATGCAAACCCTGATCTGCCCATGGGGTGAGACCCCTCCGCACACAGCGTGACCTGGAGGCTCAGAGAAGACTGAGCATTTTCCTCCGTCACAGAACAGGTCAGGGGAAGACCGGGCCAGCGCCCAGGCCTAGGAAGTTTCCAACAAATGCCTTCTCACACCATCCCAGGGTTCCCTCCACAACCCACAATTCCAAACACCTCGTCTATTCCCACTGGCTTTGAGCAGGACAGAAATAAATCGAGATGAAGAGAAAACAAGAAGAAAGGAGAGGAAACAAAGGCACGTAGGACAGGGACCCGGGAGAACAGAGGAGAGAAGCAACAGGGAAAGTCTGAGCGGGGAGCAGCAGGGCCCCGGCTCAGCTACCAGCTCACCAGGCCCCTCACGGACCCCCTGCGTGAGAGGAACGTGGCAAGGGAGGGGTTAACTTGGCTGAGGAGCAGCAAATGAGGTTCCAGTTATTTGCTGATTTATTGCTCTGTCCTCAATCTGCGCTCAGGTCCTGGGAGGAAATGTTCCACTCGAAGGCACTAAGTGTCTTCAAAGAGCAGAGGCATTAAAAATTGAAATCGTAAAACAGACCCGTAAATACAGAGGAGGGGAGAGGGGCCACCCCGCAGGCAAGCTGAAGTGGAGGTGGCAGCCCGGGTCCCCGCTGGCCTAGGCGGGAGCCCACAGTGTCCACTGACGGCCGGGTGTCCTGCCCAGAAGGGGCACCCAGCGTCACTCAGGGTGCCCGAAACCTCTCCGTGAGCCCTCCACGTCTCAACAGTCAGAATCACGCTGCTTTGAAAATTCATTTCCCTCTTGGCAGAGGGTCACAAGCTCGGCCCAAGAGCCTGTCGGAGAACGGCAGAGGGCTGGGAGGGGACACAATGGGGACTCAGCTGACTTCTACCTCAGCAGCTGTGTTGGCGGGAAGAGGAAGGGGCAGGCCGGAGAGCGGGCCAGGAAGCCCCCTCTGGGCGCTCCACCGAGGACGCAGTCCCGGCAAACAGGCTGCCCGTCCAAGGCGCTCACGGGCCTCCTCGGCCTGTCTGAGCGCTGGAGACACGGGGCAGATATTCCCTGGCACCTAGAGAAACGGGGCCCTCCCTCCTGAGGGTGCCAGCTCCCAGCAGGGGCCAGGCACATGCCTCTGACTTGTCACCACCTGCCTAGGGAGCTACCCTGTTCCAGGGCCCGGGGGGGGGCCTTGCCAGATCCCTCAGCAGCACATATGGACCTACATGAGAAGACACGTGTGTGAACATGCAGGGGCAGAGCTGCTGAGGTGCAGCACCCCCGGCACACATATGTTAAACAGCCGCATGCACGCACACCCATGGGTGTGTGTTCACAGGAGCACTCCACACATGCATGTACACACACGCAGCCTGTGTATACCCGTGTGTGTGAACAGGCATGTCGCAACACTTGTACACAGGTACAGACACATCCTGCATGTGCACACACGTCCATCCATATGTGTGTGTGCCTCTGACACACATGCATGTGCTCACATGCACACATGGGGGAGTGCCCACACCCAGGTGCACAGGCAAGCCTCTGGACTTGAGTCAGGCCCCCAGGATGTGGCCAGAAGCCAGTGTGCAGGGTTCTCATGAGAGATCCGGGGTCCTGGGAGCCTCTAGTGTCTCTTCCTTTGGCTGGGGGGACCCCTCAGCCCCAGTCCCTTGGCCTTAGCCACCTTCATACCCCCCTGGGGTCATGGGGCCTCGGCTCTGTCCCTGCCCCAGACCACGGTTTCAGGCTGTGGCTGACCTTGAACAAGTCCCTGCCCCTCCTGGTCCACATGCTCTGTAGGCTACAGAGGCCTCCCTGACTGTGACAGCTTCTTCTTCAACCCGATGGCACACTCAGAAAAGACCCCCTAGCTTATTTCCTCTTTTCTGGGCAGCAGGAGAGGCCAGCACTAGGCTGGGACCACAGGGGAGCAGGGGACAGACAAGACCCAGGCCACGTTTGTGGGGCCGGGGCTGAGCAGTGGTGCCGAAGCCCTAAGCAAACGAGGAGTGTGGCCAGAGGGAGGCAGGGACAGTGACCCGAGGAGGGTGTCCAGCAGACGGCCGGGGTCTCGAGGAGGAGGGCTTGGCGGGCGGCTCGCCCCGCTGGGGCCTCGCTGCTATGACATCCCCCCCTGCAACATGGCCTCCCAGAGAGTGTCAGTTCCCAGCCTTGAGCCCGTCGGGCCGGGACCGTGACTGTGCTGAGCAGCTGCCAGGACCAGAATGGCTGGATGCGAATAGGGTGGGGAAGCCCACGGAGTCTCCCTCCAGCACCTGGGACACCCCCACTGAGGCCCCTGTGACCCCATCAGCACTCAGTCCTCAGAAGGGGAGGAGGAGGCTCGGTGAGTGCAGCTGCCCTCTACCCACCCGGGGCTCCTGACTCTTCAAAAGACAGCCACTGTTTCCAAAATCTGTGGGCTGAGACTTTCAGCACATTTTGTGGCTGGAATATACACACTCTCACACACATACGTATATCCACACATTCAGGCTTGCACACTCATATTCTCACATACTCACTTGCACACATAAAGGCACAATATACTCGTATCACACTTACACTCATGCACACAGTCACATATGCACTCTTCCACATACATGCACTCACATACCCACACCCAGGCAGACACTGTACACCATTAACACCAAGTACATCCATGAGGCAGATTCTGCCTCTGAGCTGCTGTTTGGGATCTTTGACCCAGGCAGAGGTGAAGAATGAAGGTTGAGACCACGAGGCGTGTCCATGACCAAGGGCGTCAGGGTGGGAGGGGCCAGGCCCAGGCTCAGATCCCTGGCTTCAAGGCCCCACTCTCACTCCTCCCAGCTCAGCCTCTCTGGATGCAAGAGACAGGTACCACCCCTTCCCCCGCTTCCTGCCTGCCTTCCCCCATCCCAGTCCCTCCCTCACTCCATCCCTCATCCCTGCATATCAACCACCTCCACTTTATTACGGAACCCCCTCCGTCCCTCCCGCAGAGGCCAGAAGGGGGCGCATGGCGGGGATGCCTCCTTCAGCTAGCTCTTAACTCCAGAACCACTCTGGCCAGGCATCTCTCTCCCACATGTAATTTTCTTAATTGGGAGCTCATTAATTATCCACATGCTTTCCAGAGGAAGTAAACAGCAATTAGACAAAGAAATGGTATTTTTATTCTCCAGAAGAGTCGGCAGCACAGCACCCGTTCCATCCCCAGCCTGAGGGCCAGGTCCACGTGCCTGCCCCTCCCCCTGCCTCCATCCCCACCTGTGTGAGCCCACTGCCTGCCGCCAGGCCACCTGCCAGCAGGTCGCCTCTCGAAACCCGCGTGAAGATCCATAAATCGCTGAGAAAGGGCCCCCTCTTCCGTGCAACAGAAGGTTAGCGTGTTTAAAGAGAGCAGTGAAACTGTTTCTGTTCATCAGAACTGCTATAAGGAAAGCATTTTAATTAACATAATTACCCCGATGGAGGAAAGCAGTCCTTACCCCACAGATACTTTTCAGACCAAAGATGCAAGCTGTCACCGTCAGTCATAATTAAGTAAAGCGAGACTTGTTTTCTCTCCCTCCTTCCCCTCTCAAGGCCCCGGCTCTTCCCTGAGCTCCGTCGCAGAGCAGAGCGTGACGAGGCAGATGTCACAGCCTCGGTGCTCCTGCTCTCACACCCCGGCTGCCTCCTGGCTGCATTTGAGAGAAGGGGCACCTGTGCCACAAGCCCCCCCATGCCTGGCTTCCCTGACCCCTAGAGAAGGAAGGGCACTCGTCTCAGAAAAACACCCACCTCGCCCCCTCAGCCCTCTATCTCCCACGGAATAAGGACTTCCAGAGTGCCACTCCTCCTGGACATCTGTAGGGACTTCCGAGGGACAGCAGGCCCCAGGGGAACAATGGGGGCACGTCGCTAGCCAGTTGGCACCTGGATCAGCACCCTGGTCCAGACCCCCAGCCCCTCCCAGCTGGACACTCATATTCACCCCTAACCGTCACCCCCCCATTCCACTCCTAACTCAACCTCAGGCCGTTTCCCCACTAACAACCAGAAACCTGTCCACACCGCAAACTTAGGGGCACGACCCTCCCTGTCGCAGCTTCAAGCCCTCCTGGCCCTCGGAGGCTTGGCCCAACCCCTTCGCTTCCCATCCCACCTCTCGCAGGGAGCTGCTCCGCAGCTGCATAGGCTCCTCCTCAGTCCCTGAGCTCGGCCATTCCCTCTGCCTCCTGCCCCATCTCCCCGGCTACGGCCTCACGCCCTCTCCGCTCACCTGGTCATCCCGCAGCACTCCGCTGGGGTGTCACCTCCTCCCAGAAGCCCTCCTCCACCTCCCCAGCCTGGCTGATGCCCTCTGAGACCCTCCCAGGGGATGCAGAGCTGCCGGGGCAGTATGTACTCAGCAGCCTACCGCTTGGCTAGCTTCCTTATTGAGCTCCAGTCTCCTCTGATCAAACCGTAAGCCCCACGAAGCTGCCAGAGACTTCATTTTTGTTGGTTTGTTTGATCATTTGACTGTACTTTTTGTTTGTTCGCAGCTGCATCCCCAGTGCCCAACAGCGTTTGGCTGGAGGTAAGCACTTAAGAAATATTTGTGGAAGGAAAGAAAGAAGAGAGGGAGGAGGGCTCCCTGGCCAAGGCCCTCCCGGAGGCCATCACAGCCCACGTCTGCGGGGGACCCTCCAAGGAGCAAGTGAGGGCACATCCAACGAGCACTTAAACACGCCACTTGCCCTCGTCCCGCCGGGCATATCACGACTCTCCCCACTAAGTCCCAGAGAGAGGCAGGAGGTACGCAGGGTCCAGCGAACCAGTGCAGACTCTGCGCCTGCCCAGGCCCTGACCACATCTGTTTTGAGGTGGGACGAGGAGTGTGCCTGTGGGTACAGTGTCCCCTTGGGCTGCTGGGGACAGCTCTCAGGATGTGTGACCTGGGACCTTTCATTCCCCTTTCTGGGCCTCAGCTTCCCCATCTGAGATATGGGCAGCCTGAAGCAGGGAACGGCCTCTGCCCTCCACCTCCCTGCCCCCCTCCACCGCACCCTGACATCCAACACCCGCCAAAACCTCAGACGTCCCTCCTCCTCCCCCTGCAGAGCTCGAGATGCTGACCTGCTCACCAAGGACCTGCTGCCCGCAAGACCATCCAGGAAGGGTGAGGCCGGGCACCCACGGCCTCCCTGCCGCCAGTGCCTACAGGACAGCACGTGCCTTGGTGACACAGCAGATGTATTTTACCTTGACGTGCTGCCGTTTCCTCCACGAAAAGGTGCTTATTTTTTAGTGTATCTCAAACTGCACCCACAAAGTGTGCTGTCAGCGCTTTCCTTAATGGCTTGTTAACGTCCCATAAAGCTCAGCGCTGGCCAGAGGCCACAGCTCACTGCTGGGCCCTGCGCGGCCTTGTTGAGCCTCAGGCTGGGCCCCAGACACCCCCCAGCGAAGGTGCGCCCAGAGCCCTGCCGGGGCCACGAGACACGGCACCCTTCAGGGAGTGGCAGGGGCAGACGTAGGCCCTGACTCGGCAGAGGAAACGGGGAAGTAGTGCAGGTTCCCTTCTTGGCCACGTGTTAGCTGTGCGGCCTCAGGCCAGTGACTAAACCCTCTGGGCCTCGAGTTTCCTTGTCTATAAAACGGCAAAACCAACTCCTACCTGAGGCCTATTCTGAAGAATGAATCAGGTAATAAACACCAAGTGCCAAGTAACATTTGACTTTCAAGGTGCGGTAATGGATTTACGGTTATGTTTCTTTTTAAGGGCCCTTAACTTTTAGAAATACTTATGGATAAAATTACACAACGTCAAAATAAGGCACTGGTGCGGGGTGTGGGCAGGGACGGAGGAGCCAGGCCTGGTCGTGAGCCGCTGCGCACTAACAGAAATGCAGCTGACTAGTCTCCCCATGGAGGTGTGGGCTGACGTTTTCACACTGAGCCGTCACACAGGCACCCACAGGGCGTTCACTGAAACCAGGGGTGCACACTCTGGCTTCAGAAGCCTTGGCCCTCAGATCCCTTGCATGGCCAGGTTCAGAGATGGGGGCAGCAAGACACTCTGAGGCACCAGGAAGGAGCATTTGGGAAGGGTTGGGGGGAGGGGCAGGGCCTTCAGTGAGGCCCCGGGGGGCTCCCGCAGTCCACAGAAGGGGAGACAGGCAGGCGAGGGGCCCCTATAACCTGAGACTTGGGAGCCCAAGAAAGGTCAGATGGCCTCTGTGCCAAGTCCGCCATCCCAGCTGTGTGACCCAGGGACCATGGCTTTTCCAGGATCCCAGCGTCAAGGCGGGGACAGCAACAGCCCATCCCATTCCGCCTGCCTATGAGATGGGAGCCTGGCCAGAGGCAGGTGCTCACTGGCCCTGCCTTCCTCAGCAAAGGTGCCGCCTCCTGAAGGCCACGGTGAGCAGGCCGCCCCATACTGGGCACCAGGATGCAGACCTGCCCTCAGGAAGCTCCAAGGGGAAAAGTCGTTTTTCAAATGGCACTATACTGAGCAAAGCCTCAGGAAATGGGGCTTAGATGAGCCCAGCCTCAGGACGAGAGGGACTCACTGGGCCAGGACAAAGATGAAGATAGTAAGTGACAGCGGTGACAGGGGCGGACTTACTGAGTGCTTTTGAAGTGCCCAGCCCCCCGTAATGGGCTTCAGCTGCACCTCTCCTTCCACACTCATCACCACCAACTGGGTAAGTCATTCCATGTATCCCCCACCCCTGTGTAGTCGAGGAAACGGAGGCTCAGAGGGAAGATATGACAAGTGAGCGCGGAGCCGAGCCCTAAACCCATCCGAGTCCAAGGTCCAGTGGGTCGGGGAGACTCTGGGTATCCAGAGGGGCCATGGCAGAGAGTCTGGGCACCTGCGGGCCCACTGAGGCAAGCCCTGTCCAGGCCTCAGTTTCTTCTCACGTGCGATGGTGGCAGGAAGATCCCAGCACCACTCGAAGGGCCCCAGGGGAAGGTGGCACAGTGGGGGCAGGCAACATCCCCAAGGTTCCACAAGGAGTGGAGGCGGCTGTGAGGTAAGTCAGGGCGCGGGGGCGGGAGGCGAGAGAAGGAGACAGATCGCTTGGGCTGCGGCTCCGGCGTGGGGATATTTTCCCTGGGCTGTATTTTTAGATGGACTACTTTCCTTCCCCTCCCCCGCCTCAGTGGGTGTGTGTGTCTGATGCGCTATATATAGCAGACGCAGACCAGCCTCCCCCTCCCTGCCCCTGGGGGCTGAGCTGGGAGGGGCAGGGCCCTTCCTCTGGCCCCATTGCCGCCAGGTCTGCTCAGCTCCAGCAGAATCCTTCAGGTGCTCCCCCCCAGCACACACATGACACGTGTGCACACACAGCCAGACACACGTCCAGCCAGACACACGTCACCCCTAACTATCTGCCCTGACCCAAGTCTCAGGGTATTGGAGGGGGTCCCAGAGCCACCGACAAGCCCCGTCTGTGAAGTGATAATAACAGCATCACTCACTCCCCAGCGAGCGATCGTATCTACCATCTTGTTTAACCCTCAAATTCCCCTACGAAAAGGAAACAAAGGTTATTTTACAAAGGGAGAAACCGGGGCCCAGGGAGAGGACAAGGCTTCCTTAGGTCACACAGAAAGCTAGTGGCGGAGCCCACGAGTCCCCTGGCTTCACAGGCAGCCTGCACCCACCCGCCCCGGGAAAGCCCAGACCCCCGGGATGCCCATGCTTAACAAGCGGCTCGACAAAATCCTGACCGTGTACCAACAGGCTCAGGAGAGAGAAGCGTGAGCTGGCTCCAGCCCAGCGCACCTGGGGGTGGGAGGTGGCACCAGCAGCCCAGTCCTCGCTCCTCTGCCCATCTCCTGGTCACTGAGCTTTCATGTCTAAGCGCACAACTGCATTTCCCGCTCTAAAATTTCAGATGGTCTGGTGGGTTTTAGCCAAGAAATTTCATCAGCTGAGCACCCAAGGTGGGGATGGCCTCTGGCTGGCAAATGTGGACTCTGCACCACCATCTAAGTCACCAAAAGAAGACTGGGGCAGGATGAGACCACAGGCTTCGGGTGTCTCACTGATGACCTTCCCCCCACAGATCAACAACCAGTCTTGACACTGGGCTGTTGGTCCTGCCCAATCCTGCTGAGTAGTCTGCCACTGGCCTACTCCATCACAGAGCTCCCGACCCCACCCAGAGGCCCTGCAGTGGTTCGCACTGCCCCGCCTCCCCTGGAAGCAATCCAGCCCTGCCTGGCCTGGGGGCAGCAGTACCCAAAGGAAGGAAGAAGGACTTGTGGCCAGGGCAACAGCCATCCCCGGGAGGAAAGGATGCGGGTCCTGCTCTTAGCGGATGGCCCTGGATGGAGACGATGCACAAGAAAGAAGGAGCTCGCAGCGGCTACAGCCTACGTTCAGTTTCTGAATATCCACCTGCAAATGAACGAAGCTAGACCCTGGTCTTACCACATACAAAAAAGTTAAAGACCCAAAACTAGAAAACTCCTAGAAGAAAATGGGGGGAAACGTTCATGGCACTGAATTTGGCAACGGTTTCTTGGATGTGACACCAAAGCATAAGCAACAAAAGCAAAAACAGACAAGGGGGACCGCAACGAACTCAAAGCTTCCGCACAGCCAAGGGAACCGCCAACAGAGTGAAAAGGCAACTTATGGAACAGGAGGAAGCGTCCACAAACCATATACCTGAAAGGGGATTAATATCCAGAATATACAAAGAATTCCGTCCTGGCTGGTGTGGGTCAGTGGATTGAGACCATCCTGCAAAGGCCTGAAAACCAAAAGATCACCAGTTCGATTCCCAGTCAGGGCACACGCCTGGGTGGCGGCCAGGTCCCCAGTGCGGGGCCTGTGAGAGACAGTCAATTGATGTTTCTCTCACACACTGATGTTTTCCTCCCTCTCTTCCTCCCTTCCCCTTGCTCTAAAAATAAATAAGTAAATAAATCTTAACAAACAAAAAGAATTCCTACAACTCAACACCAAAAACCAAGTACAAGGTCTGTCCAGAAAATATCCAGCCACACGGTATGAAAAACAGAGACATTTATTGAAGAAGACATAAGACACAAGAATCATTGTATATAGAACAATGACACCTCAGTCCCCTTCACAGTCATGACCTTCCTGAGGAGACCTGGTGCACTGGCAGCGGTCTGCATCAAGTCACCGGCAACAGCAGCCCGATGTTCCTTCTGCACTGGTGGCAGAAACCACGGAACGAATTTTGCCACGACACATTTCACACCAAGATCCTGCGTCTAAATCTCGAACACAGCCGTGTTTGGAATCCCCACATCAGCTTCCGGTTCCCGCACGGTCGGTCGCTGATCTTTGCTGACGGAAGCCCGCAGACGTTCAACAGTCTCAGGTGTTCTGCGTGCTCAGGCCTTCCAGAACACGGACCACTTCCAACAGATTCTCACCCATCTTTGTAGTGTTTGTGCCACATTTTTATTTGCGCTGCACTCACTGCATCGTCCCCAAAAACCTACTGAATCATCCAAACAGTTTCCATGGAGGAATGTTCAAGCTTAACACAAAATCTGATGCAGATTCCTTGCTCTACTCGCTCAGTCATTTTGAATGTGACGGCCGCACAGTCCACATGCTCACTCAGTGGTGTCTACCGCCCCACTGACTGGTACAGGGGAGTCGTCATTGTTCACGCCTGTGCATTCCAGTCCGCTCTCCTTGGCTGCCAGGTTGCATCAATGTCACACAAACCATTCTCATTATATTAACAACAGCTGGACTTTTTCCGGACAGACCTCATCATCCAAGTCAAAAATTAGGCAAAGGACTTGAATAGGCATTTCTCCAAAGACGACACATAAATGGGGAGAGAAGAAGAAAGACACTTCAAAGTCATCTTCTTCACGCGGGACCCCAAGTCAGGCTGTGTCTCCTTCCTCATCCGTAACAGAACACTCCAGAAATGGGGGAGGGGCTGAGCGACGCACGCTGGCTCGGCAAGGGATTCTGGGGGAAGCATTTAAAAAGGAAACGCATGGAAATGCCACTCCTTTTTTACCTCCCCTCCTTCCAAGCCACCGAGGCCTGGAACTCCTGGACCCCGGGCCCTGGGTGCTAGGAGCCTGTGAGGGGCAGGCCCCGTGCGTGCTCCTCACCCACACAGGCCGCCAGCAGCCACTGCCCACTCACCTCCAGCATAGGCCCCTCAGCAACAGCCCCACTCGGACTCGTCCGCAGCAGTCCCCCTCCCCGCCCGCCCCGGTGCCGCTGCCGCTCCGCCCACTCCAGCCCTGGCAGGGCCTGGGACCAACATGCAACAGCAGGAGGGCCTTCCCTCCCCACCACGGGAAGCCACCGTGGCAAGTGGAGCTGCGTTACACAGGTGCTGCCCAGCCAGGCACACAGACGCACAGGGGTGGGGGTGGGGCGGTGGCCGGAGGAAGAGGACAACACACTGAGAGCAGGACGCCTGGACACACAGACTCTGAAAGATGCCTGCAGCCAGACAGCGACCAGAGACCAGCTGAGCCACCTACGTTTACGACACCTTTGGGCGGGAGAAAGGTTCCTGGAGCAACCTTGAACTGAGCTGGCAGAGGGCGGCAGGGTGATTTTCTTTGGGTGTCTTTGAAGGAATGGGCTTTGAGGAAGACACTTGCCATTACTTAAAATTACATAATCATTAAATAAAAGATTCCTTTCCTTTCCATCCAACTCCGTCTTTGGAGTTTTGCCTGGTAGGCGCTAAGCGGTAGGACCCCCACCACCACCCCCACTGGCCGTGTTCAGTAACAACACTGGGCTCCCACCCCAACCACCTGCCAGCAGAGACGGGCCCTGGCTGCCTCCTCGCCCCACATCCAGCCAGGCCTAGAGGTGACTCAGCCTGCCAGGAGCCCATTTTTCACAGTCATACCACGTACCCACCAGCCCAGGGCAGGGGGGCTGCACGGGGGCCTGCCTAAGTCCCCGCCCCCAAAACTGGCCCAGTTCCTCCCAAAGGCTGGGCCAGGAGGAATGGCCACCCCTGGAAGAGGGCTCTCACCAACTCATTCCTGCCCCTCCTCCAGCCTTAGGGCAGCTCCAGCAGGGAGTCAGACAGAACTAATGGGAAGCCCACCTCATCCACTTCCTCCCAGATGTGTGACTGGACAGGCCTCCTCCTCTCTGATCTCTGTGTCTTCACCTGTAACATGGGAGTCACACTAGACTCCCCCCCGTGACTGATGAACACCCATTCTCTTTAACCCTCCTTCCCTGCAAGGCTCTGGGGGCCCTCACATCCCTGGAAGTCCCAGCGGCACTGGGAGGGAGGCAGGTCATCCCACCCTGTGCCCAGCATCTCAGATCAGTGGGTTGGGGTGGGGGAGGAGAAGGTTGGTAACTGCAGAGTTGGGTCATGAGGAGGGGCGTGGGGGAGCCCCAGGGGCTGAGCTAGGGTCAGGGTCAAAAGCTGGAAGGCCAGGCACAGGGAGCTGGAGCTGGGTTCAGGCAGTGGGGAGACACTGAGAGTTCTTGAGGAGAGAAGCAGAGTGGGCAGAGCTGACCTCGGACCCTGCCCTTCGGGTGCGCAGGCTCAGCTGGACAGAGAAATGCAAAGCTGGGGGTGGGGCCAGGGAACTTGGGGCCCAGTGCCCACCTCATACCTGCTGGCCAAGCCTCGCCCTGTACAGGGACGGGGGTCCGCCTTCCTGACCCAGATCTGACCTCCACTCCCCACATCCTGAGCTTCGGTGGGGTGCAGAAAGTTCCAGACAGATGCAGCCCCCGCCTTGGCCGGTCAAGATCTTGAGAGGATTGGGCACCATACATCTCCCGTCTCTTGAGGCCAGAAAGGCCTGGGTTCAAGCCTGGCTCCTCAGCGTGCCAGCCGTGTGGCCCTGAGCAAGGTATTCAACCTTGCTGAGCCCCGCTTCCTCTTGTACACCCCAAGGTGGTGACCTCAAAACACCTGGCCCACTGCAGGTACTCAAATTCCCCTCTGGGCCTCAGTTTCCCCACCTATAAAATGAAAGGGTTGAGAGATGGTATTCGAGGGGCCTTTCGAACCAGACTCTACCTCCAGGGGGTGGTCCCAGCAGGGCCAGCCCAGCTCCGGTACCCCTAGCCCTGCACACCAAGCTCCGCCTCCCTGAGCCCAGGTGCCAAGTGAAAAGAATGAGATGACGCTGCACCATCTGCAGGTTCCACCCAGCTCCAACCAGGGCTCCGGGTTCTCTGTCCCAACTCCCAGGCTGCAGTGCGAATGCAGCGAATCCACTGTCCTGACTGGGGAGCAGGCCGGGCGGGAAGGCAGGGGCTGGTCTGATCTGAGCTGACAGGTGCAGAGGGCTCCATACCACATTCCCCGAAGGCCCTGCTTCTGGGAAACCACTCCTTGGGGCCCCATGTGGCCCTGATGACGGCGTGAAACCCCCAACTGCAGCTTTCCTCTTCACTCCAAGCACCAGGAACCTCAGGCCCTGTGCATCCATGGTCCAAGTTCCCTGAGCCTTTCCTTCCTACTGCATCCTATTTCGCTGGATGAAGTCTACCTCAGTATCACGCACGTGCTTGGAAGCCCTCAAGAATTCTTGATGGAATAAGGTAGATTTAAATCATTAAGGTAAAATGCAGCAAAAATAAAGCCAAAAACCCCAGGTAATAAAAACAAAACAGAGCTCAGGGCCTGAGGTCTGGAGAAGGGGAGTGGGGTGGGGATAGGCGGAGGAAGGCTGCAGTCCTGTCCCCCTCCCCTGGCTCTGGCCCCTGGTCTCACTCAGAGCCCAGAGGAGGGCCCTGCTCTCCTAGAACACATCGTAGTCCTGCTGATAACAGCACTGGCGCCTGCGACTGGGATTTGTTGGGATGAGTGCCTACTATGTGCCAGGCATTGCCCCGGTTCATCCTCTGCCAGCCCTGAGAACAGGTTCTGCTTTGCTTCTCCCTTTTCCAGGTGAGGAAACTGAGGCACAGGGAGTCAAACAACAGGTCCAAGGTCACACTGTTAATAAGCACTGGAGCTGGGCTTCACTTTAGGTGCTTCCCAACTACTTGCACTGCCGCAGGTGCTAGAAAGGACATGCCCATGGGGAGGCCCCACGTGACGTCCCAGTCACGAGACGGGAGCCCAGTTCCTACCGCCCACCCACCTGCACACAGGCCGCCCCTGCCACTCTTGTCATCTGATCTCTGCACTGGCCCAGGTTCTCCCCTGCCCTCCAGCTGCATGAGCAGGTGTCAGGCTTGGGGATAGGGCAG